>JASDQU010949084.1:3061-14065 GCA_032191745.1 Picea mariana | reverse complement strand
ACATTGTTTGAGATACATTTTTGGTATATGTATGAGGAATTATTTAGTGAAATTGATGCATGGTGAGATACATATTTGATGCATGATATGGTATTGGCACATGGTATGGTAGATGTTTTGGTTCATGCATGATTTTCTATAGGTTTGGTACAGGTTTTGGTGCATGGTTGATGCATGGTTTAGTACAGGTGTTGGTGCATGGTTGATGCATGGTTTGGTACATGTGTTGGTTCATGGTTGTTGCACTTATTATGGTACAGGTTTTAGTAAATGTTTGATTCTTGGTATGGTACTTGGTTGAGACACATATCTTGTGATGATATGTGGTGATCTTGGTACATGATTGGTAAAGGCATGTGTTGGTGATGTTGATAATATGGTTTGAGATATGCTCTTGGTGATCTTGGTATGCATTGCATGCAGATGAGAGTGGATCTAGTTTTTGGGATGAGACAGTGATTGGTTGGATAGGTTGATGCGATAGTGACAGTGACAATGACAGTGACAGTGACAATGATAGTGACAGTGGTTATGATAATGGTAGTAATTGTGCTAGTGACATTTGGTCTACACTTATGTTTTAGGGTGGTTGGATGGGGCAAGGAAAGGGGGTTCTAGCCTCCTTCTGATTGGTTCTAGATAACTCAGGGAGTTGGAGCTTCCTTTAGGTTGGAGCCTGAGAATCAGGGGATTGTAGCCTCCTTCTGGTTGGATCCAGATAATTCAGGGAGTTGTAGCTTCCTTCAGGTTGTTTCCTATAAATAGGGGGTTGCAGCCTCCTTCCAGTTGCAACTAGAGAATTGGGAATTTGGTGCTTCCTATGAATGAATTCTTGATATATATAAGAAAGTGTTCTATGGTTTTTTCCCATTTGGGTTTCCACATAAATACTGGTGTATTATGTATTTGATGTGATGATGTTGATGAGATGTTGTTTATGATTATATGCTCATGATATATTGAATTCAATCATATATGATACATTGATGATAAAATGTTGAACATTGTTGATAAAGTGAAATAATATATATTGTGGTTAAAAGTGGTATAAAGTGCTCATACTGATTCACCCCCCCCGCCTCTCAGTATTCCAATAGGGAAAAATTATATTTTCTAGGTAAGTTAACTGAGATCTAACCCTTGTTTTCTTCGAGATGTGAAATTTTTTTATTGTGTGAAAGACATTTTTATGAGAACTCTCTCCAAGGCTGTCTTCCACAACAACATCAACAACAATATTCCTTCTAAACATTATAATATGTTTTGCACTAGCTCACTTGGTTAAACATTTCTTTATGAAGTAAAAAGTCTTGAGTTCAAGTCTCTTTTTTGTTACATTTTTTTGAAAAAGTTCATGCATTCATTGTAAAATGCATTTCATTTAAGTTACAAAAGTGAATCACTATTAAATAATTTCAATATTTTATTCTAAGTTATTTTGCATGCAACTTTAATTTACAATGTAACTTCATTGTAAAAGTGATCCCCACTTATTTTATAAAAGTGGGTCACTTCCTAAGCAATTTATTTAAAAGTGAGCTTATAGGAACAATTAGGAAGAGTATCACCACATGGATCGACTTCTACTTGCCACATGGCTATTTGATTATGATTTATGCCTTTTTCCAAAAGGTCATAACTTTCACATCTGAAGTCCATTTTCATTGCCCTTTTTTTAAACAACCTATTGTTTTGAGATCTTTCCATCTAGACCACCAGTTTCATATTTTTCTGCATATTTTAGTATGACATCTCACAATGATATTTTGCTTACTAGTACCAACTACTTCTCATGGAAATTCCATATGGAAGATGTATCAAGAAGTAAAGGAATCCACCATATTTCCTTGGGAAAAGAACTAGAACTCATTGATGATGAAAAGAAATTAAAATGGGCCAATAAGAATAATGAAGCACATGGATTGATTGGAATTCCATCTCTCTTTATTTAAGGTTTCATATTCAAGTTATTGATGAACTTGATGATGCTTGGGGAAAGCTTAAAACTGTGTTTGGTAAACAAAATATTATTTGATCCCACTAGTTGGAGAATCACTTAATGACATTAAGTCCAAATGATATTTAATATGGTTTCTCCTATTGATGTGTTTCTTACCAACACCAACTACTTCCAATGGAAATCCCATATGAAGGATTCATTAAGAAGTAAAGCATTGTACTAGATTACCTTGGGAAAATAACACAAACCCACTCATAATGGAAAGTATACCAAATGGGTTAACGGGTGTAATACCCCAACTTCGAGCCCCTATGAAATGTAATGATGTTTGTAGGCTGGTGAGCCAATTAAATTATAAGTTGGCAGGATTATGTGTTTATTAGGCTGAAGAGCCTAGATGCTAAGGTCAGTGGGCCTGATTTTTGTATATGTAATTATGCATATTGTTAATAAAATACATCATTGCGTTTAGACCGACCATGAAGAAAGAGTGATGGGGGATGAAGCTTCATGAGGTAGGGAAAGGGATGGGACTGAGAGGCTAGGAAATAGGGGCTAATATAGAGAGCTTAACCCAAGGGAATATTATAATATATTCTTGAAAAATGAAAATGTTAAAATGGGGGAAAATAAACCCAGTTATCCCAAGTTCCCGAGAAAGGGAACGAATGTTAAATGGAGTGCATGCATGTTGTGGGTGGGAATCCCTCCTACGGACTTAGCATTTAAGGGATCTAATCATGCATGTATAAAATGACCATTTCAAAGGCCTCTACTCTTTCCTATTCTCCCAATAAAAAACCCCACATTCATGTAATACAAAGGTGTAAATGAGATTCGGTAAATCGACCTTAAGTCCTCCGTTCGATGTCGATCCCTTTGCTTTCACTCACTCTTTGATTGCAAGCCTCCTCCCAAAGATGACCTGCATTCACACATGAACAAACAAAAAGTTGTCAACATGCATTTCATATACTAATTGTTGGGTTAGTTGTGAAAATATTATACAATAATCATTCAACTCGAACACATGATATGGAAGGACTGGAAAAGTATTCCTTTTTGTATTAATCTTCACAAGAGTAAACTTAGAATATGTGGTCGACATTGCTCCTCTTCAACTAGTCCTAGGCTCCTCTTCAACTGTCCTCCAACTGCTTTGCTCTATACTTCTCTTTTCACAAGGATAGCTAAAGGTTGGGACAAGGGAATGCTCAATTGGGTACAGTCTCTTTACTATGATTTTCCTCCTTTCAAATGGGACCCCTACCCCTTATTTTATAGGCTAGAAGGAGCTAGGTATTTGGTCAAATGACCGGCCATGCATGGACGAAAGGTTTAGTTAACTTACCAAAAGCTATGTGTTCCGTCAACAAATTTCCTTTTTCTGTGCTTTTGTAGGTACACGCAGGCTGTATTAGGGCAGCTAGCATGTACACGCATACAGTAATGGAGCAGGGCATGTGGGCCTTTGTAAAGGGGGTTGTTAAGAAGAGTTGTTCAGTAGTGTTTTGGCAAAGAAGGAATCTAAGATGGCCTGATGCCAGGTAAACATATCTGGTGAAAATTAGGGTTATAACATATGCCCCCTAATGTGTGAGGTCAGAAGAGCATTTGATGGATGAAATACATTATCAATATTCACCAACGTTCCAAATAAGTGAGCCCGGGGACCAGAAATCAGGAGGTGCCATCTGAAAAATAACATTTTCTCACCGAGGCATGCATATGCATGCTCAGAATGAAATAAAATCATGGCTACCAATCAAATACACTGTAGATCCATGTCATATAACTATATAAAGTGTAGCCGTGAGCAATACACAATGGAGCTACATCTCGAAATCAAAAAGATATACATGTATAGTATCCATCTTCTAGAAGCTGATAAGGTCTGATGGTTGGAGATGAGGTCTTCAGAGCTCGAGAAACAACTTCAAAATCTTCAAAACTCAGGTAGGAGTGTAACATGAGTGTATGAATTCACTACCCAGAGGTCTTCGATGGCTCGTCAGTCATGGACTAGAGAATCTTGATGATCAGACTAAAGGCTCCATTGATTTCAAACAAAGACTTGACTGAACTTTTGGGATGGTCGGGCATGAGGGCAAGAGACAAACT
The DNA here is from genome assembly GCA_032191745.1 of Picea mariana. Taxonomy (NCBI): domain Eukaryota; kingdom Viridiplantae; phylum Streptophyta; class Pinopsida; order Pinales; family Pinaceae; genus Picea; species Picea mariana. The sequence continues at coordinate 9,984 of JASDQU010949084.1, read as the reverse complement.
GCAAAGGGGCCAACTTAGGCTTGGTAAAAACTTCCTTTGGACAATAGCATGACAAATGATGAGACTCAAGCAGCATGGAATTGACATAAGTTCATGATGCAAGATGCTACGCAAACTCTCCATATGTTTGGAAGAATAACCAAACGGAGGAGGACACAACTCAATGTAAAGAGAATGGCTTCCTAAGGTCATATTAAATCCCAGAGCTTGAAGAACAAACGAAAGGAGGTGCTTTTTCCAAGGGAGACTCATTATGCTGCCAATACAAAGAAAATACTTTTCCCTTCCTTCTTTTGGGGTATGTTTGATTTTTTTGTCTTTTTCAATAATTTTGGAAAAAGAATAAAATAATGCTATGTTACAAAGGAGGAATGACTATTGCAAACATACGAGTTTGAGGCACGAGGACATAACTGATGTTCAAAGCAAGGACACTCGGAAAAAATCCCTCCTAGGTCCAAAGGTGTCAAGATGCAAAGGAAAAGTGCTACAGGGCTTGCGTATAAGTCATGTTTTAGATGGTTCAGTTGAGAGCAACATGGAGCTGGCATTAGGCCAAAGATGCGAGTATGCAACTACGATTAATAAGACACACAATGGTAACACCCTTCGATGTAAGTTTAATGAGCCCAGAGAAGGTAAGCTCGGTGGTTTTTCATATTTAGAGAGTCTGAAAAAACATAAAAGGAGATGCTGATGGGGTAGCTTTTTCGAAGGTAGTGTAGTCGGTTCGAAAAAGAGGTAAACTAGCACCGACAAGACGTCTATTCAAAACCATTTTAACGAGTGTGATAAAGACAAGATCACTCAACAATTTTTTCATTTTTAAGGAGTCTGAAAAAATCTTAACTATGGACTCCGTCAGGAATGTTCTTCTAGACCATTTTAATGAGTGTGAAAGAATAAGGTCGCTCGACGATCTTTTCAATTTTAGGGATTTTGAAAAGAACTTAACTATGGACTCCGTGGGGGTTTATTTTTTGTATGTTTAGTCCCTCAGGCCCGAAAAAGGCTTAAAATTATACCTAAGAATACTCTTCTAGAAATTCGAGGTCTCTAGAGTATACCTTTGTTCGTACAGTTGACCGTCCAGACCAAAAAAGTGGTAAACTACTGTCGGATAGACGTGACTTCAAATTTCAGTTTAACGAGCGTGAAAGGCCACAATATCGCTCGACAATCTTTTCATGGTTAGAGGGTCTGAAAAGGGCTTAAAAGAAGACTCATTATGTTTTGGCAGTCCCTAAAGTGAGGTCAAGAGTGATAAGGAATCATGCAAATGAGGTTCAAACTTGTAATCAGGAAAAACTAAAAGGGACTCCCAAGCCTATAGTCGTTAGTGACAGCATAGACACCATAATGCAACCAGGATCTACCTAGGGAATCCATGTTACGGTAAGATCTACCACCAAATTATAACACTTCTAAAGCAGAAATAATGGTTCTGTGTCGCAACTTGGTGGGATCGATCCTATGGAAAAGAGGAAAAGACAATGAGATGCATAAAGTGGAGGTGGAATCTTAACTTAAATGCAATGAGTTGGAAAAAATGACTTTTTACCAAAGGACTGTCAAAACGCCCCAAATCTCAAAAAATTCCAAATACCCAAAGAAATACTTCCCATGACCATCCAGAGAAGACTCTTGAACCATATCAAATGATTTTGAGTTTAGAAAAAATGACAAAAGGGTCCGAAAATTGACAAAAAGAGGCCAAAACCTCTATAAATAGAAGCTGGAAGCTCATTATCACCATTGTTAATTCAAAAAGTGACTAAAAGCCAAAACTGCCCCTTTGTGAAAAGAATTGATTCTGGGATCCTCGGTGGATGAAACAGCCATCCGCTTGGACAAAGTAAGTATAAACTACCTCATATTGCAATCTAATTCTTTATTTATGCATTTAGTTTCATTCTTTTTGGGGGGGGTGTTGACCTTCAAAAGGTCGTCCCTACATCCACACAGGTTTTCCTATGACAGCCCACGTGTACACTCACTCTGTCATATGGCAGAGCATGTGTACACACAACTATCATCACAACAGCTTGCATGGACCCTCCATTTAGTGCAAAAAAATTTGAAAAAGCAAGAGTTAACCCTCCTAAACATTGCCCATTTGCAGGATGTATGTGCACTAGAGAGAAAGAGAGCATGAGGATATTAGTGCACTGGTTTGGGAATACCCTAATGCTTTTGTTGCATTAATGCAATGTGGAATGTTGAAATTTTTTCTGTGTCCTTTCATCTGAGCACAACCTAGGCTACTAAATGCCTTGGTTGACTATTGGCATCCCGACACAGAGGCCTTTATGCTAGAGGGGCAGTCGTTGGTTCAAACGACAGAGGATATATACTTTCTGACTAGCCTCTCCAAGAGAGGGGAACTAGTCAACTTTTGTACGTTTCCCTCTGGGCCTCACAATATATCAGAGTTGATTGGACTCCATAGTGAGGCGGGTACAGACCAGACTAGCTCGCAAGTGCCGATAAGCAAGATCTCAGACTTAGCACTACAGGCGATTGTGTTTCTCATCAGGCGGATTACTGGGTTTGCAGCTTTGCATTAGGCATCCTGTGCACAGATGAACTGTGCAGTTTAGTGCTTAATTGCACAGATTTTTTATTGGAGCACCACATTACTGGATTGTATGAAGAGGCAACTAATAGACTATCGGTTGCGGACTCAGAGGAACTTTAGGTTTGGAATGATTATTTTCTCTTTATTCTTTGAAAAAGTGCTTAGTTTAAGCCCTCGAGAGGTGGTACGAGGGCATCAGGCCTCTCTTCCCGTGATATGCAGATGGGCAGTGTTGTTCCCACGACAGGGGGGAGGAAGGACCAATGAGTCCTTTGATGATGAATTTTTTTCTTGGTTGTCATGACAGATCCCAGTCATAGAGGATTACCATTATGCTGGGATTGACTTCTCGAGAGATCTTGAGATACCGGTACCTCTCGACGAGGAGCAAGGACAGATGGGTAAGTTTGTATTGTTTATTTTTTGTTTTTTTTTGTTAAAAATATGTAATTTTTATGTTGTTTTTTATATATATCATTCTTTTTATACCATAACATTTAACCGATATGTGTCTATTACGTGCAGATGTGGGGCCAGTGCGACCAGTGGATTACGTGAGGAACAGGCGACGTCCTTGGTCAGGGGCTGTACTCGCCGCTGTAGGGGGACCAACAACAACAGGAGAGATTCCAGCTGGTGAGGCTAAGAGGGTTCTGAGATGAGTACAGAGAAATTTTACCTCGCTCACTCGCAGAGTCCCCATGGTAGAGATTAAGGATATGCCACCATCTATGCTGCCTCACGTAGTGGGGGCGCCACGGACATGAGTCCAACTTTTTCAGTGTTTGGCCATTGTTGTTGATTATTACAACAGGGCCCACAAGCCTCGTCCTTAGTTAGGTTGGAATTTTCACGTGACGAGGGAACTACTTGTATATATTTTTTGAGGGCATAAGCCCCATGAATCATTACTGGTTGTATTTTTGAGGCGCTTTTGCCCACCTATGTACTCTGATGTTTTTGATATTATATATGGATTTTTATGTCTTTTTGTGGGTTTATGGGACACATCTAGTTTACAAATGTATTTACATGTGTGTGTGTATTTTTCTTTACATGTGTGAAATATGCCAATCTAATACATGATTAGCTAGGGTATCTATAACTTGATTCAATATCCTAGGAACATGGATATATGTAATGTAATCAAAGCTTCATTCTAAGAGACGTACCCTAAGGAACCGTCGGTGTAAAGTAGGATCGTAAACACGGTACACTCCATTTAACTGAGACACAACTAGTTGAGTGTCTAAAAATACCCGGAGGCTAGAAATAGCATGTGACAACGTGTCATGCAACAATTCTAGAACTGCTCTATATTCAGAAACATTGTTTGTGGTGTCACCTATACAGATACCTCCTGAAGATAACAAATAGCCTTGAGGTGTGTAGATTACCCAAGCAGCGGAAGCAAGCCTATGAGTGTGTCGGCTGGTGCCGTCTGCAAACCCAATGAACATCTCTGATTCACTTGACATTTGCCACAGTGAAAAAGATGACATTGACATGACACGTCCATAAAATTGAAAAGGGGGTAAAAACTAGAACATGCAAAATGTACAGGACCTATACATATGTTACATAAGGTTACCCAAGGTGACCTACCTATGAGTAATACTTCTTGAGGTAGATCCCATTTCTAGGCTCCGCCAAATCCTTTCCCTCAAATTCTTCCACACAATAAGTGCCCTTTTTTAGAACCTCTTTTATGATGAAAGGTATGAACCACATGGGTTTGAATTTGCCTACCCCCAGGGAGTCCTTATCTTGGTCATAGAATAGGACAAGGTCACCTTCAGAGAAAATCCAAGGATGAACAGACCAATCATATTGAAGCTTGACTTTTTATTTGTGAGCCTCATTGGCTAGGGCCGCATTACGCCGCTGCTCATTGAGCTGCTCAAGGTATAATAACTGCTCTTCAAGTCGAGAAGTGTCTGGCAGTAACTCTACTACCAACTTTAGGGACAAGATCTGACATTCTATAGGCAAGTCTGTTTCCAACCCGTAGACGATTTGAAAAGGTGAGAAACCGGTTGTAGTCTTAACAGATTCTCGGTAAGCCCATAATTCCGAGTATAACATCAAATGCCAATTTGACTTGGTTGAATTGATCATTTGTTGTAGGATGGTCTTAAGATATTTATTTACAGCTTCCGCCTGACCATTCATTTGGGGGTAGTAGGGTGACAAATATTCTTGCAGAAACCCAAGATTTGATGTTAATTCGGTCATCATTATGAAAGTGACTTCCATGGTTAGTGACAATCTCTCTCGGGACTCCGAAGCTTTCGATTATCTGGTTGAAAAAAAAGAGAGTTGCAGTCTCTCCATCATCTCTAAATGTTGGCATAGCTTCGACCCACTTCATGAAGTAGTCTACGACTACAATGATATAACGATGCCCCCTTGCTGAAGGAGGGTTTCATGTAGTGTAATCAATCCCCCACTTGGTGAAGCGACCAAATGTGATGACAGGAAACATGGGAGCAGGATTTTCTCTCATCTTCCGAGAGAAGATCTGACACGGGTGGCACTTCTTGACTGATTCGATACAATATTTGATTAACGTTGGCCAGAAGTAATTGGATTGTAAAATCTTTTGGGTTGTTTCCAACCCATACAAATGACCACCACATGCTCCAGTATGGCAGTCATTGTTGTCACTGAAATTTCGTCTGCACATGGAGACAAGAACTCCACATCATCTGCACATGGCGACAAGAACTCCACATCATCAAAACAACAATGAAGTCATTCATGGCACCGAATTAAGTTCACAGCATTCCAGAAGGGTCAAAAACTATACAAAGTAACCAAAAATTGAAGGGCGCTTTACAGCAGTAGGGTGCGCGCGCGTATGCGCGGGACAAAAACGTATAACGCGCGCATGCGCGCCCGACGCGCGACTGTCCACACAAAAATCCGCGCATTTGCTAATGCGGCACATTAATTTCCTGAGTCAGCCTCCCGACCGCCTGTGGACCGGCCCCCAAGATGATTTGACCCTCAGATCAGGGTCGACTCTGCAAATTCGGTGAATTTATGGCTTAAGCGAACCCTAAACAGGTCTGCGTTTACACCGGAAGCTGGTTACGTGACTGCCTGGAAATTGCTATAAATAGCCATGAAGACTCATTGTTTCAGCAGAGAATTCAAAGCAGAGTTACGTTGTCCAGATGCTTCAGAGCCTAGCCTTTGACAACCAGTCCATCAGCTGTGTAAGCCCGAGTTCTCTCACCACCCATTTCTGTTCTGTTCATCTTGTAAGGAAGGCATTCTGTTGAGGATCCCCGAAGGACCTTCCGCTGGAGGGAAGAGGAATCCTTATCCCTTTCTTCAGCGGTTGCTATGGTTTTCGCTAATAGATCAAGCCTTGAAACCATTGATAACTCCCTTGTCTCACATTTGACATTTTTGTTTATTTTCGAATTGTTATTTGCTTTCAGCTGTTAGATAGATTGTATTCTGTTTGGTTTTCTATTTTCTGTTAACCCTTTTTGCTCCACAGCATCCTGTTCTGCCTTGCTGAGCCCAACAGGGCATGCTAGTGCTCCCATTTTTTGCTCACCCGGCGACGATTCGAGCACCAACAGACTGGCGACTCCACTGGGGAGTTAAGGTATTAAATCCTCTTTCAATTGGGTTCAATTCACTTTCCTTTTGTCATTTTCAACTTGCAGGGATTCAAATCGGCTTTTGCCGACCTATTACCCGGTCGATTCACAGCAGAATCGAGAGAACTAATGTTTTTTCTCAAACGCGCAGGTTTTCCACCCCACAGATGTGCGCATGCGCTTTTACTCTTTGATACAGACCGCGCGCACACGCGCACCTGTCCATGCTAACAACCGTGCATTTGACTAAAATTTTTTCATTGTAAAGGTTCTGGATGTGGTTTTCCTTTTCAGCAATGATGTATGTATGCTTTAAACACTGCACAACTTAGGCCCCTCAACTTATTAAGGGGATAGTCAAACATAGGCACTTAGGAGGATTAAAATCGTTTTTCCCTTATTTGCTTTCAACCACGTGGATGGCTTGTTTTGATTCATAAATCTAAGTTGAACATAAAATTGTAAATCACATCTAAACTCACATTCGGGACTAGAAGTCGCAAGTAAACAATCTTAAGTATGCTCTTCTCTCGCACCCTCAGGCGATCTTGAGAATCAGAAATAGATTGCGAAAACGATCTCATCTCCCTTAAAATTTCAAAAAATTTAGGAGAGGACAACGGCTCTTTTTGAGACCCCTCTTAGTTTCATTTTTCAAACGCATTCTTGTAACGGGCCCATACATGCCCACATGTCAACAAAGATAGAATAGTGTTTGAATTTATGCT
>JASDQU010949081.1:91302-108514 GCA_032191745.1 Picea mariana | reverse complement strand
GTCTTTAGTGTCAAGGATCTTCGATCTGTTCCTCTTTTCTTCAATCAACTGTGCAACCTCCTTGGTCATAAAATCTTTTAATTCTTGTTTCTTCTGTTCCAAAGCTTTTGCTTCTTCCTTTCATCTAACTTGATCTTTATCAATCCAAGTTTTTCCAAGTAGCATAGTAAACGGGGTGCTATCCTCAATAAATTCAATAATCTCAAAATCTTCCTTTGTCGAAGTTCCATTAGCATTCGTATATATCTAAGTGGGCCTTCCACATAGATTTACCAATTTTCCTTTGAAGAGTCCTATTCCTCCTAGTGAAGGGATCATGGCATGCTTCCCTATAGATTCCCAAGTTCTCTCTGTCATGATATTCATCCGTGTTTCCTCATCTAGAACACAATCAATGTCGAAATCCCTTATCCTTACTTCGATGCATTCTTTTTCTTTGAATATCTCTGATAATTTGACATGTCGATGTTCATTCAGGGTTTCTTTCATCTGAATTAATACTTTCTCTGATTCTTTCTAAGGTTCTTCTATCGCTGGATCTGCCTTAGGGTTCAGATTCATTCCTTCGAGCCTAGCAATCAATCTGGGGGAATCCAATACTTCATGATCTAGAGCTTTGCAACAAAAACAACTAGGCCTTCCACCAGGGCATTCCTTAGCTAGATGTCCCGATCTTCTGCAATTGTAACATAGGGTTAATCCTCTCTTTCTTTTAAATGATCCCCAGTCTCTTCTGTACTGCGCACTAGGATCCAACTTTTTTTCATCTAATAATGCCCTAGTTTTCAAGCTAGGACAAAATCTATCAAAAATACCTAGATCCATACTTTAGAAACAAAAATTTCCACTTACCTTACTTCTACATGGCACAAAGCTTTCAGATCTAGAAACTTTTAACTGCTCTTACCTTTATCAGAGCACATAGCTTACATATCTGACCTCTTTCTTGCAGATCTGACCTCTTTTCTTCAGGAACATCCACTTTTATTTTTCTTAGAGCACAAAGCATTCAAATCTTGCTTCTTTTCTTCAGTATCACCCTTTTTTCTTGCAGATTTGACCTCTTTTCTTCAGATCTGACCTTTCTTTATTGGCACAAAGCTTCATAGGTCAAGTAGAATACTGTGCACTAGGGCAACATATCTACACACAAAGATTTCTTTGCACAAAGCTTCTTCTTCCTTAGTTCCCAACAATCACAGTTTCAGGTCCCGACAATGGAACCATTTGTTGGCATAGGGGTAGACCCAGGGTTCAACTCTCGAGAGTGCACCAACAAAGCCCTAACTACCAACCCTTTTGGCAACATCTGCGAAGCAGATGAAGTCTCACTCGAGGTAGAGGCAGGGGTGGTTGCAAGACTCAGGTGTATGCAACCTTAGCCGGGACACAGATATGTGATTATATCACTTACATCTCACTTAGCATCGATCATTCATCAATATTCAACTAGTATTATACTTCACAGATAGCACAGAGCATTGCAATATTCACTTAGATCTAAGATATTTCAGCACTTAGCAACAGTAAATTAGATCAGATCCGTAGATCAGCACTAAGCTTCTTCACACATATCAGATCTAGCATTCATACACATCTAAGAAGCACAAAGCATAAGTAGATCTATCTAAATATATCAAAGCACTTAGCAAAGAAAGAGATTCAAAGAACAAAGCATAACACACAGATTTATGTGGTTCACCCCCACCCTAGGGCTATGTCCACCAACTCTTCTTCTTCTTTATTAGTATCTTCAATCATCGGTTACAACACAAAGCCTCAAACCCTTCTTCGCATAGGACAACAGATCTGTGCAGCTCACTAGATCCTTCTTCCTTGCGCTTAGCACAAAGCCTTCTACAACCTCTTACAACAACTAACACTTAGCTCTACAAGCCTCTTGCAATCATGCATAGAGCATTTACAATCCACATCCGATCACACAGATCTAACTACTAGCACTAAGCCATCAACTAATCTTCTCTATCTATCTTAGATGCCTAGGTGTCTATTTATACATTACAAAAGTGGGCCTAAATGTGGGTAAACCCACAGGCTGACATCCCTTTCCCATTACATATTCCTAAAAACTCAAAATAGACCCAAAAAGGGGTCTAGCTTCCACAATCTCTGCTTCGCTTGGCGCTTTGTCTCCGATAGGCTGTCGAAGTCCCAAAATAGGTCAAAATGACCAAGGTTATCCCAAAACTTGGTCAAGGGCCAACAACATTATCATAGGATGACATTTCCATCACAAAATTGATCAAAGTAAGACACAATATTCAACAAAGGAAAGGAAAGGAAAGTATGGACCACATATGGAAAATAACTCTAAATGATCATTTCTTTAGATGAAATAAAGATTTTGATAAATGCATATTTGAAATCTTATGCTTAAAATTAAAATTTGAGAGATCAACAATGTTATATCCTGAATAGTTCTCTGGGAACCTCCAAAATAATAGAGTCTTTATAAAGTAAACAATAATGTATGGGGTTACAATAAAAGTAAATTGCATTCGTCCTTCAAAGAGGACAAGGATGGGGCTCCCACAGACCATAAAATGAAGAGAGACCTAGAAGACAAAAGAAAAAAGTGGTAACACCTCTCCAAGAAAAAAGTGGTAACACCTCTCCATGAGAGACTATGAATTAATAAGTGACAATTTATACACATATGCATTAAGATTATTGATGTAAACAAAGCTTTTTATTTTTGTGTAAAATTTTAGAAACATAATGAATACATACTAACAAAATACCTCCTCTCTGGTTTGTTGAAGCTGATCAGTTGCAATGTCATCTTGCTAGTAGTAGGAAGATGCTTCAAAGTATTCTTTTCCTGCTTGCCCAGAGTGAAACAACATAATTATCCTCCCATCCAACTAGGATCCTAGCTGGCTTCCTAGCTCCAAAAAACCTTTCGGTTTCTTGGCCCTCCATGCCCGTGACTCCAAGAACAACAAAGCACATATGCTCTAAGAATACCGTCACAAGAAATATGTCTTTCAAGAATTATCCAATTTTTCCTCAAGTTCCCACCTCTCCTCCATCACCACTTCCTCTTGCTATTTATCAAGTTTTCATACCCCCCTTTCCCAAGTCTCCTCAACCACCCTCATTATTAGCTGTCAACCTCCTTATCCAGATTTTTTTGGGAAAAATTAAAATAAAACTAAAATATAAATGAATTGCATAAAATAACAATAAATAAAATGCAAAGTCTTTCTTATCATGCTAGCTTATAAATGCAATTTGACAATTTCCCCAAAATGTACATGACAACCCACCATACTTATTTGATTAATCATACCAACCATCAATCAAAGTCAAAGTAGGTATTTAATGCTATTAGATATTTTTGCATACAAAATAATTTACATAGTTATTAAACTATTCAATTAAATAGTTAATAATCTAGCTTTATAATTAATACATTAATTAATTGTACTAGTGTACATGTGTAGGGTATGTGTGTGTATCTAGTGGACACATAGTTTACACATGTAATGAAGGTAAATAACCATTGCCTCTAGTGCATAGTTCCTATATGATCACACCAAGGCATGCGAGACAATAGATCAAGTAAATGCATCATTTATTAATCTTAACAAACAAAATTACAATAATTCATCGATAACTTGCTATCACACTTAAAATATAAAAAGGGAATCAAAAGAGGGTTTTAAACATGGTAGGAACCAAGTGAGTAAACAACAGTGGCACATCTAATCCCCAATCAATATTTTCAACTAACATTGAAGCATCCTTCCTTCCTAACCTACTTCCATCTTCCATCCTATCCTTTCCTCTGTTGGACTATGCTGAAGCATCAACTATATTGACCTAACTCCAGATGGAACCCGTAAGTGAAAGTTTCATACATCTCAACCAAGCTTCCCCAGTAGGAAACTAGCAACCACCATCACACGTCTAGGGGAGCGTGACTTCACATAGCCCTTCCACGACTCTAGGTTTTGAAGGATAAACGGTGGGAAATACCCCCACCCCTCCTCATAGAACTAGGGTCAACACCCTACATCAAGTCGTACTGTGCAACTACTGTTCTTAGAGTCATGTCATCAAACAACCACTCCAGACAAGTTGTGCGTCCTATCAAAACCACACTTACCACAGATCATAGAAATATTTTGAATCATAAATTAAATAATTTAATTATAACTTATAGCACACACTACCTTCTTGATGTCTATGACATCTAAGTTGGCTAAACACTATAGTCATTTGGCTATCACATAGCTCATCAACCTTTATGTTAGTTCACCAATAAATCATATCGACATAGATACATCAAACATTTCATATAAGAATCCATTTATGCATTGACATTCAATTAAGAAATGTGTGTTTATTTACATCATGTGTTGCATCTATTATACATTCACAACATAACTTGACCTGGTATCCATGTACCAAAATTCCCCATTTTAATTTTCATGTTTAAACAATTAGAGTACTATCATTGTCATGAACATATAACAATAAGAATAATATCATGTAAAACATAAATAGGTCTAGATGTACTCATCTCAAATGTCTAACTCAGTGTAACTGGCTCCAAACAAATGCTAAGCATTAAATTATTAAGATGAGTAAACAACAATTTTCTAACTGTCCAAGGCCAAAATATGGGGTGTTACATACACCCACCCTTTAGGAAACTTCGTCTCAAAGTTATGGTCAAAATGCAAGGTAATCATAATGCATGGTCTTTACATCTCCCTAGGGTTAACTCTTTAAAATCTGTTACATGGTCACTACTTTGATTGCACTATCATAAAGTCATCACAAAGATACTACCACATTAACTATAAGGAGAAGACCCTTCTTCTAAATTTTATTTCCCATCTTCAAATCTATTGCTTTTATTAGGATCCAAGAGATTTAGAATATCTTTTTTTTTTTTTTCTAACTTTTAAATTAATTCATGTGGCAATATCATATTACTTTCAACATCTCCTTGTAATCTTCTAAAATCACTAATCAACAACTTTTCCTCATTATTTTTCACATCTTGCATACTATTATTCTTTACCATACATCACCCTTTAGATATGTGAGTAGCGACTATAATGCCATCTCATCGCTACAATAACATAACTATATCAATATTTTTAAGTATATTTAATCACCTTTCAATTATAAACATCCCTTTATAATTATTCAAACCATCAAGGCACCTTTCAATTGTAAAACTTTCATTGTAATAACCACCATACTCTAATATGTTCTTCTTTTGAGCAAGATTATCCAATAATTTGATTTCTTCACACTATCTTAAAAATCTTTCAATGATGAAAACAACTCATTTGTCTCACCATTATAACCCATACCTCGAATTTGTCACTACTTCAAGGTTTGACATAAGATCCTAGAAGGACATCAAACACTCTTAGCCTTACATTTTTACTCCAATAATATTTATAGTTATTATTCCATATTGTTATCATCCCATAAAATTTGCATTCCATACATTTATATTAAATTCAAACAATAACATCGTTTTTTTTATAATTTTCATTAAATACTCTAGGATAATATGGTACTCTTAAATGCCTCTCAATTGTATCCATAGTTGCTAAAGAAATGTAAAACAAACTTCTCAAAATTAAGGATTTACTCTACTATACTCCTTGAAATGTGTGTATCACATGTAGTACATAAAACCTTTTATTATTCATCTAGACAATTTAAACAAAAAAATAAAAGAAAACATATTCTTAACTAACAATTTTCTTTTACCTCTTATATATAATAATAATAATAATATTGAAAATTACATTTTTGTTACTATACGATATGATTATAAATAATTTTTATAATTTTTAAAACTCCAAAATTGTAAATGAATATCTCTCTTATATATACCTTTGGCACTGAGGATGATCACATAAAGAATAGTTTTGTCCTAAAGTTTCAAGGCAGCAATAATTAACTTATACAAACAAAAATTAATCATTCACTATTATTGTATATAACAAAAACCTTTTTTTCCAAACTTAACAATGCTCAACTAAAAGCTCTCTTACTTTTATATAGCATAGCATTTTCATGCTAACAATTTTATAGCACCTCTTCAATCATCTTACAATAAAATATTAATTCTAAGGTTTCTCTTCCTTTTATATAGCACCTCCTCAATCATCTTACACTAAAATATTAATTTGAGAGATCTTCCCTTTATATAACACCTCCTCAATCATCTTACAATAAAATTAATTTGAGACATCTACATCCACGTTTCCTTCCAAAAATAATAATAAGATACAATATTTTACCTTATCATGCACGTGTCATTTCTTATATAGCACCTCCTCCATCATCTTACAATAAAATATTAATTTGAGAGATTTACATCTACGTTTCCTCCCCAAAAAAATAATAAAATACCATATAAAAAAATATTTTAACTCCTTTGAATATACCATCCACATGTCATCTCTAAATAGCAACACCTTGCTTTAAGAATAATCAATTTATTTCAAAAAATTGTTTTAACAACTAGACTGGACACTCCCTTAAAGTGGAACTCTTTCCTCAAAATATGCCATAAACTTCTCTTAAAATGAAGCATCCTAAGAAAATGTGCAAGTAGTTTGTTAAGGGTTCATTAATCCTTCTCAAAATAGCAACTATCAACCATGTAAGAAAGGGAGTGCTCCTCTGTTGCTAAAATATGCTTTCTCTATTATTGAAATATACTTTGATAAATGTGCAGAAGGCAACGAAGAACTAGTTAACCCTTCCTTAAATGATGCATAAATACCATGTGTCTTATTTTTATGTCGAAGGCGAATGAAACACTGCCATCTGTTTTATTTATTTTTTTCTTTATTTTTATTTTTCACTTAACTACAAACATATCTCTTGCCGTGAACTGTCTATTGCCTCTTCATTAATCTTCCTTGCCATGAATTTTCTATCACCTCCTCATTAATATTCCTTGCCATGAACTGTTTGTTGGCTGTGAAAATTTAAAGCTTCTGCCATTTTTTCTTTCTGCCTCATTAATTTTCTCTTGCCGCCTTCCGCCTCATTAATTTCCCCTGTAGTGAACTGTTTGTCAAGCGAGGCAGGTGATGAATACACGCCAAAGCAGGTGATGACTACACAAAACCATGTGTAGGTTGGCATGTTTTCTCTCTTTATATATTTCATCTCTGAAAGGGGTTATGAAAAGGCAGAAGAAGAGTTGCACCTTTGAGAAAATGGACATGCCTATCTTCTTGATCTCACATAGCTGCTCCAGGTCATAGAGTTGAGTGCTGGCCGGGTATTTGTATCCCATGCACGAGGGTATTTGCTTTCAGTGGTTTATTTAGCAAAAGCACTAGTAGTCCAACAACATGAGAGCTAGCAAATCTTAAATAGTCATCACAGACCTCTATTCCGGTTTCACATGAGCAACGTGCAGACGTGGATGAGCGCAGTCCTCACAGACCAGGACTCCTGCCTCAATGGCTTTCAGGATCTCAACGCCAACGGGAATGTTACAACCATGGTCACCGACCGCGTGCAAAATGTGTGCAAATTGATAAGTAATGCCCTCGCTCTCGTCAACACATTCACTACCACCGGAGGCAGACATGAGCTCCATGTTTGAAGCTTTCAAAGGTGCCTCAAATAATATTTTCAGTATTAGATAGAATCTGCACACTATAGCTTTTCGTCTTTGGCCTTGAACCAAAAATTGGGCTTCTTTATTGTAAATTTTGTACTATGGTGATATAATTAATGCTCGTTAAAATAAATGGTGTGAAATTCTTTATGAATGAATGCACACTTTTTCTTTGTAATATATAATATATCTTTAAAACATAATTCAGAAGGCCAGTTTGGGTGAACAAGTGTAAGGTCAACCTGTTTACTTGGTCTGAGGACACACATGTTTGGGAATTTGAAGCTTGACCAAGGTCCGGTTCCTATTTAAAATTTGGATTGTATTTCATTTTTAAATTTTAACGTTAAAAAGTAAACGTAATTTGGTGTTCCGAGCCTCCTTATTGAGACACCTCTTCGTTCCTATGAGCCTTTCTCTAATGACATCTCAGAGTGTTTTTCATTAGCACAGTATCAAAATTGCCCTTGAAGTTTCTACTTTTAACTTCAATAATTATTTTATACACTACAAAATAAAATTGTTGTGGGAAGATGTTAGTTTTCACTGTGTAACAAAGACCATGAATATGATTTGAAGAACATGATTTTGTGCCTTAAGATGGTGTGGATCTGTAAAGAAAGCTTTTGGTATACTGTAGATGCAAAAGCTGACATTTCTATGTTTGCATAATAGACAAACAAGCATCATTCAAGAAAGAAAGGCCTATTTTGCAGTCTTTTTATAAATACAAAATATTAAAATTTTATACAATACAAGTTTTATAAGTTTTTTTTAGTAAATTCTACAACATCAAAATTCTACTTTACCGCTTTATACTTACGATAAATCTAACTAAATTTTAAAATTTTTCTTTCGAATAATCACAAAAGTTTTGAGAATAACAAATTATGATTCTTAATGATATAATTTTACTAAAAAACTTCATAGACTCGGTCATCCTCACAGATGAGCACCTCTGGCACCCATTAATAACAAGATTATCTTACGACAGAGTAGCAACAATTATGATTCTTTATCATAGGGTTTTACTTGCAAGTTTTTATCAGACAACATGCCTTTTATTCAAAAATATCATCATCGTATTCTGGAAAATAAAAACATTTATGCAAATATGAATATAAGGAGTGACCCATTGTGACACCCAATTTTGAAAAATTCCAAAGTTTAATTGTAATTGTGATTGTCCATGCAAACATATGAGTTCATGGAGGAAAACAAATAGACCGAAATGCTAACAAGAGAAAGGAGCTGCCTCTTGGCCTACTGTTGACTCTTAAACGCTTCGCCCATCATCCCTCTTCGTCTTTTCTTTCATCCTCAAACGAATCCACCTATTCACCATCTATTTCTTTTTGGTTTTACCATTTTTCCAACTATTGTGTAGCCATCGTCCATAACTTTATGACACACATACAAACCCATATTTTATTATTATATATTGTTTCTCTCATATTTTGCATTCTCAGGGTCTTGAAAATATACTCGTTGCATTTACCAATCCGGTTATTTTGAAAATCGGGCGCTGACTCAAATTGTGCGAGTGAATAAAGATAAAGGTGTATAGACATTTAATTCAATCAAACTACCTTAACCACTGACAAAAGTCCACAAACTACTATAAGAATTGACCATATACCACTATCAAACATGCATTTTCTTAAACACAATTCAGTACATTAGTAATCTTACATTTTCTTAGATGCAGGATGTATCATAACACACAAGGCAAAATGTACCAACAAAGCTGCCAAAGATCCCAACTCATTTAAAAAAAAATAATATTTGAAGAAAAGAGATCAAGACAAGGACAACCATGTGACATGAGTCGACAATACAAGGAATTTATCACAAACCACCATAAAACAAATGATTTCAACCCGTTCAATAAAATAAAATGGTTAACAACCACATCCAAAACCTGGTAAATATTCATGTTCCATAAAAAAAAAATCCAAATATTAAAACAACTTGAACTCACTTCGGCGTTTCCTTTTCCACGCTTCATGGTTATTCTAGTTTAAAGTTAGGGTGCTATCCGAGGATGACTTTCAAATAGTTCATCTCCCTGAAAATAACAATAAAAGTCAACAAAATGTGGAGCACTCCTCAACATAGGCCATGATATTTCACACGAGTGCGCTCTCCTGCGGTACTAGAAAAATATGTAACCCTTAATGCATGTGTAACTAAGTAAATCCCTAGAATTATTGCCCAGCTTGCTATCCAAAAATAGGCCCAATGAGTGTTTGTTGATGTGTTGTCCTCACTCATGAATGCATCTAAGAAAGAAGTCCTTACATCTTGATCTATTCCTCATATCATCGATGCATATCTATTGTTAAATCACTAAATGCCCTTTGGCTGCTGAATGAATGTTGATTTAATGCTATCATAAGGGTTGTCATATTAGTCTAATTAATGCCTTCAATATGGTTAAGAATGGCATGTACTATTCTATCGCATAGTCTAAATATTTGACTTTTTGGAGTTTTTTCGAGCGTAGTCTAAACATTCTACCTTTTGGCTTTTTCCAGTCATTTTTCCCGTTTGATTTTGCTCAAAATCCCGTGAGGAATGGTTGGATCTGTAGATTTGAGTGGCTAAGTTTGTATAATCAGAGTGCCCTAGGGATTTTTCAACATGCTGAATCCATTTATGCATTCATAAATGAAATTTAGACAACACAAAATATTGGTTTTGTCCAAATTTACATCGCTGGATTTTGGCCAAAAAACCTAAATGGTAGAAAGTTTAGCCAACACCGTTTTTACAGGCATATTTTCAGATCAATTTTTCTTGAAATCCCGCCAAAAATTGTTGGAAGTCCAGAGTTTAGTGATTGAGTCTATATAATTTGAGTGCCCAGAGGATTTTCAGGATGGAAGCATGATGGGCCTTGAGTCATATTGTAATAATTTGATTTCATGTCTAACGGGCCGACAGTGGTGTCCCGTCAGTTCCGTGGGTTCCTGTAGAACTCCACTTTGTATCTATCATATGCTAGTAGTGTCATATCTTGTGTCTTCCGTAAAATATGTGATGGGTCCCCATATGGCCGAGCCTCTAAGGGATGAGATAACAACTGTAGTCCATAGTTGCCCCATCCACTTGAAGGAATCTTACTTTTAACAGGCAGTTGCCAGTTTTTGTCTACCAGAAACCTTGTAATTTTAGTATAAATAAGCCTCCTATGGTCTCGTTTGGATCATCGGGATGAAGAGAGTCTGAGTGTCTGTGTTAGTTTAAGTATTTGTGTCTAAGAGCAGTGTGTATCCTCTTCACTCGCCTTGGGGAACTTGTGAACGAAAAACATTGATCTCGCTTGTATTTGTATTCTGTAATAGATCTTAGAAAGATCTGAGTCTGTAAAGATCCTACTCTCTAATCTGTAAAATTGGTATCAGAGCCAATATGTCTGTATAACTACCATGCATATTTGTAACAGCCTTGTTTATCAATATAAGAGATTGTCGTGAGTGAATTCATCTTTGAGCGAGCCTTGTGCTCAGAAAATATAGATTGAGAGATGTGTAAATGCTCAATAGTAGATGAAGTGATCCCTTGACTGTGGTCTCCAGCAGTTGCTGTAGGACAGAAGGTTAGCCGTTGAAGCCGAAGGAAGGTGTGGAGTGCTACGAAGTGTCCTTTTCCCATAGTAAGCAAGATCTTACCATCTATTATATTTACTTGCCTTCAATCGTAGTATTTTGCTGAAAGTTGCAGTAGTTTAATATGGATTCACAGAAAGGCCAATCTACATATGATCTCTCGGCTCATGTCAAATATAAACCCAGTTCATGGTATAAATATTTTCTTAGTAATTCTACATCACCCAAGTCTCTGTATAATACCAGACTCATAACTCAAGAATATGAGCCTGATGTCAACTAGTGCATGCCAGAAATAGAACCTTCTAAGATATATGATCTCCCTATGTTTAAGTTTCATGCCTCTACTTTGTTTCATTACTATTCTCATAACGTCCCTCTTTCTCTCGGACAGAGTGTATACCAAATCCCTTTAATCCAACAATCTGACATTGAATGGGGATTAGAACATGGATATAAATATGTTCATCTTGGTCTCATCCAATTCGTTATAAATCCATTAGTCCGCCCTGGTTTAAATACCTTTGTGCTTAGTTGTATTATCGACTCTCGTCATAACCAGTTTGCAGATGCATTAATCTCTGGTTTTAAAGCCCCTCTACATAATAGTCCCGTTTGGTCGTCTGCATTACCCCTATTTCAAGTCTCTCTCACAGACCCCTACATTTCCTCCCTTCTCCAGGCATATGTCCTGTTTTACGGATTCGATATGGCCGAATCTTCGGAAATTGCCCAACTTCATACAACAACCTGCCTTCGCTTTGTCTCTACTACTATGCCTGCCCTCAATCCTAAACTTCTTCATCGCGCTGCTTCCAAAAGCATGGTGATTGGTCCAGGAAATGTTACACCCCTTACTCTTGGATTCGCCAAGCTTACAGTACCAGATGAATGGTCCGCTGAGTATCAGCCTGTACAGTCCAGAATTACACCTACAACAGCCCAACAGCTGATGATTGAACAAAATGAGTCAGGAAATAATGTATTAAGAATTGGAAGATCCCAAAGTGTTAGGATCCAAGATATAGAAAGACAAGTGTCTTCTCTATCTACCAACACTTCTGACTCTTACCCTAGAAGATCTACTTCTACTTCACCCTCTGTACAAACTACTTCTTCTAGAACTCCTGTATATAAACCCGTTCCAAACAGATCCAAAATAGATAATCATCTCCTATATCACCAAAAAGGATCTGAAAATTGCTATTTTGTCAGAAAGGTATTCCTTCCCAGGAAGAGTCTACATCATGCCAGCCTCCTACAAAACAGATCCCCTCTGCACCCAAGAATTTTAGAACTTACCAGTCCAAAATAGAATACAATGGAAAACATTCTGATTGTCCCAAATGTCAAGAAGTAGCTATCCATGTTCTAAAAATGATGAATTACACATCATTGCCCAGAGGAGACAAAGACAAGTCTGCTCTCTTACCTCAAAGAAATCTAGGACCAGGGAATCACACTCCTTCCTTCAAGAATAATCTAGTAGCAGACCTTGACTTTATACAGTACAGAAAGTCAGATGTAGAGAAATCACAGGACATAGTGAGGTTGCAGAATTATGCTAATTATCAATCTGTTTGTCTTTCACAAAACATTGATGATATGGCCCAAGATATTTTGCAGACTAAATCTCATATGATTGGTCTACATTCTGAGATTGATAACTTAGAACATAATCAAGAGACTCATAGACTACACCTTGTACAAATTTTAGAAAAGTTAGATACAATTCAGACTGCAGTATAGAGTCTGAAAGAATCATTTGAAAAGGAGATCAACCCTCTTCTCCTATAAGATTTGAGGAGATAGAAAAACAAGATTCCTATAAATGGTTTGGTTCCTCTCCCTCTTCTTCTACTCCAAATAAATAATATTTGTCACTCAAATAACTTGCTATAGAACACTTAAATCCAACCCTTTCTCGGATTGCTCAGGTAGTTCTATTAGCCTCAGAAAAGCTTGCATTAGTCAAATCACAAGCATCTTCTTTAGAAGAAGACGTTTATTCTTTCCAGCCAAACCCTACCATTCCTACTTTGGATATCAAAGGAATGGATGAAGCCAAAATCTCAAAGTCTAATGCACCTCGTTCAATAGATGACGATGCAAGAGGAAATCCTTTCCAGTCTGCTTGGGAAAAATGGTGCAATGCCAAATATGGTTCCAGTAGGAAAGTCCCATTTGATCCAGCTAACTCAAGTGAACATTCCTCATTTAGCAGAGAAAACATAGAATCAACACCAGTGACCAACATCAATTGCAGATCTCGTAATGAGATGATGCTGATTTTCCAAAAATGGCAAGCCTGGGCTAAAACCCAGAAGATGATTTTCATAAACAGAGTAGCTTGGAATGAGTTAGCCTTAAGGTTAACTTGGGGATTCACTGGTAATCTAGGACTCTGGTGGGATAGAGTCAATGAGAATGATAAGCTTACAATTATGAACCATGATAACCCCATTGAAGAGCTTATCAAAGCAGTCGTGCATGAATTTTATGGTAGTTCTAAAATAGATTATGATCATTATGCAGATTTATATATGAATCAACGTCTCTGCCATGTCTCTCAACTACCTGAATTCTTATGCACCATGCAATACCTTTTATACAGGTGTCCTGATCCTGACAATGTTGCTTACCTCATAAAATATTTGTCAGCAATGCCAGGAAAAATTCCTAATCTTGTTAGAGAAAGACTAGAGACCTTAGGAATTGGGTTAGAAGAACTCTCTCTAGCAGGATTGCATGAACATATTGTCATAGCCCTACAAAAAGAATGTATTAGAAGACAGACTAATACACACACACACACACACACACACACACACACACATATATATGTTGGGGTAAGCAGGGTACGAGGGTCCATAGGTCCTAAAGGTTGATCTTATGGCTCTGATACCAAATGTAACACCTCTCCATGAGAGACTATGAATTAATAAGTGACAATTTATTAACATATGCATTAAGATTATTGATGTAAACAAATATTTTTCTTTTTATGAAAAAATTTAGAAACATAATGAACACATGCTAACAAAATACTTCCTCCCTGGTTTGTTGAAGCTGATCAACTACAATGTAGTCTTCCTAGTAATAGGAAGATGCTTCCAAGCATTCGTTTCCTGCTTGCCCATAGTGAAACAACAAAATTATCCTCCCATTCAACTAGGAGCCTAGACAAATTCCTAGCTCCAAGAAACCTTTCTTGGACCTTCGTGCCCATGACTCCAAGAACAACAAAGCACATATGCTATAAGAAGACTATCACATGGAATATATCTTCCAAGAATTATGCAATTTTTCCTCAAGCTCGCACCTCCCCTCCATCACTACTTCCTCTTCATATTTATCAATTTTCCATACCCCCCTTCCCCAAGTCTCCTCAACCACCCTCATTATTAGCCATCGACCTCCCTTATCTATATTTTTCTAGGAAAATTTAAAATAAAACTAAAATATAAATGAATTTCATAAAATAACAATAAATAAAATGCAAAGTCTTTCTTCTCATGCTAGCTTATAAATGCAATTTGACAATTTTCCCCAAAATCTACATGAAAACCCACCATACTCATTTAATTCATCATACCAACCATCAATCAAAGTCAAAGTAGATATTTAAAGCTATTGTATATTTTTGTATGCAATATAATTTACATAGTTATTAAACCATTCAATTAAATAGGTAATAATCTATTTTAATAATGAATACATTAATTAATTGTAATAGTGTACATGTGTAGGGTATGTGTGCGTAGCTAGCGAACACATAGTTTACACATGTACCAAAGGTAAATAACCATACACCAAGGCATGCAAGACAACATATCAAGTAAATGCATCATTTAATAATCTTAATGAACAAAAATATAATAATTCATCGATAACTGATTATCACACTTAAAATATAAAAACAGAATCAAAAGAGGGTTTTAAACATGGTAGGAACCAAGTGAGTAAACAACAATGACACATCTAATCCCAAATCAATATTTTCAACTAACATTAAAGCATCCTTCCTTCCTAACCTAATTTCATCTTCCATCCTATCCTTTTCTCTACTGGACTATGCTGGAGCATCAACTATATTGACCTAACTCCATATAGAACCCATAAACATAAGTTCCATACATCTCGATCAAGCTTCCCTAGCAGGCAACTAGCAGTCACCATCACACATCTAGTGGAGTGTGACTTCACACAACCCTCCCATGACTCTAAGTTTTAGAGGATAAACAGTGGGAAATACCCCCACCCTTCCTCAAAGAACTGGGGTCAACACCCTAAATCAAGCCATATTGTGCAACTACTTTTCTTAGAGTCACATCATTAAACGACCAATCTAGGCAAGTTGTGCGTCCTGTCAAAACCACACTTACCACAAATCATAACAATATTTTGAATCATAAATTAAATAATAAGTACAACTTATAGCATACACTGTTTTCTTGATGTCTATGACATCCAAGTTACCTCAACACTATAGTCATTTGGATATCACATAGCTCATCAACCTGTATGTTAGTTCACCAACAACTCATATCCATGCACTTACATCACACATTTCATATAAGAATCCATTTTTTCATTGACATTCAATTAAGAAATGTGTGTTTGTTTACATCATGCCTTGCATATATTCACTACTTCTTGTGCATTGAAATCTGACGATGGTACGTCGGTTGGTCGATACAATTCCGTTAGCACTCCAATGAAACATGGCTACTAGTTTCGTCGATGTATAGTGGTTAGATAATCCAACAAACATATTGCCATCTGATAGTTGACACTGTGTCGTCGGTATACCACTCGCCCTAAAGACCAAAACCTTATCGAAATCAACCATTATTTTTGGCACACATGCATTGAAATTCCGACATAACTACACACCGAATATCCTACAGAGAAACAATATATACAATGTATGTCATAATGTGTGTTAGATATCCTTAGAAAAAGTACGTCGAATATCCGATAGCCAAACAACATATTCAACGGTAGTGCCATACCTCCAACGAATATATCTATCGGATAGTGCATTGGGTATCTGACGAAAAGGTATGTCAAATATGCGACAACCAAACAACATACCCAATGGAGGTGCCATACCTCCAATGGATATGTTTGTCGGACGGTTCATTGGATATTCGACAAACCTATATATATTAAAAAAACATAATGAGTTTTGTCAATAGACTGTCGATGTTTTAGACCCAAATCAGGATCCATCTTCAGGACATTGAGCTTGGGTTAAAATGATGGGAAGAGCTGGTATTAAATACTGAAAGTGAGGGGAAACCTAGGTGTCAACTAAGTTTTTCGTAAAATTATTTAATAAAATTAATTCTTTGTTTAAGTTTTTTAGGGTATCCTATTTTTGTTATTTTAGGTTTAATGTTTATTCTAAATTATTATTAATTCAATGTTTTTATCTTAATTTTAATTAACTATGTTCTAGGTATTATATTAATTAAAGAGTAGGGTTTAATTATTAGKTATTATGTAAAAAATTAAGTTTTTTAGGGTTTACCATTATGTTATTAAGGTTGAGGTTTATTCTAAATATTTATTAATTCAAGGTTTTAAATTTTAATTTTAATCAATTATGTTCATAAGTTCTAGGTATTAAGTTATTTAAAGAGTCTTATTAAGCTATCTTAAACTAGGTTAATCTTAATTTTTAATGTTATAAATATGAGCAATTCTGTTCATAAGCTTTTTAATATTCTTTAATAAGATTGTTTATTTAATAAGTGTTTTTATTCAGGTGTGATTTATAACTAGGTGGGGTTATTAATGAATTTATCAATTTATAGTATTAAGATTGTATAAATAATTATCAATGATTATTATTGTTTATATGGATCAAAGGGAACTAGTTTTCGCTTAGTTCTAACCCACTACCTCTGTTTAGGTTACTAGGATGTTTTCGGATTTCAATAGCTTATCTAATACG
>JASDQU010949081.1:28507-41382 GCA_032191745.1 Picea mariana | reverse complement strand
AAAGGCGCACAGCTAGTGCAGGGGATCTCAGTGATTCCGAGAGTGAGATTGAGGCTGAACGTGAAGAGGAAGTTGCAGCCGAAGACACATCAAACGAACGTTTGATCAAAGCTATTGCCAGGATGGGTGCAAGAGCAAAGATGGACATTCCAGTTTACAAGGGAAATCTGGATGCAGAAGAGCTTCTAGATTGGATTAGATCTCTGGATACATACTTCGATTATGAAGAGGTCGAAGAGGATAAGAAAGTCAAGCATGCTATTACGCGCTTGAAGGGACATGCAGCATTGTGGTGGGATGAGCTACAAGCTGACAGACGCTGCAAGGGCAAGCAGAAAATTAAAAGTTGGGATCGAATGATTGCGAAGATGAAAGCGAAATTCATCCCGAGAGACTATCAAATTACTCTATTCAGGAGGATGCAGAACCTGAGACAGAAGCTGATGACAGTGAAGGAATACACGGAGGAATTCTATCGACTGAACATCAGGGCAGGTCATTGGGAGAGCGATGATGAGAAGGTTGCTAGGTATATGAATGGCCTGAGATACGATATCCAGGACGAGATGAGCATGGTAACCATTCGAACAGTGAAGGATGCTTATCAGATGGCTCTAAAAGCTGAGGAGAAGCTGAGCCGAAAGCAAAGTCAGAGGGGCCGAGGCAGAAGTCAGCCCAGAGGCAAGTCAGTTGCCCAAGAAAGAAACCAGAAGCCCAAGGACGACTGGAAAAATCCTCAGACTAGAACCGAGAGAGGTGGGACCTCACAGCTAGGGCCATACGTTGAACAGAGAGGGCAGCATACAGAGCAGAGCGGAGGATATGCTGATAATAACATGTTTCCTTGTACCAGAGGTAGAGGAAGAGGAAGAGGTGGAGTAATCACATGCTTCACGTGTGGAAAGAATGGGCACAAGTCTTATGAGTGTCCAGAGAAAAAGAAGGACATCGGGGAATCTCACATCACTAAGGCGTAGAGGCGGGATGTTGAGGCAGAAGATGCAGAAGGAGGAAGGTCATTGATGATGCGTAAAGTTCTCTTAACACCTGAGAAAGAGGTGGAAAGTTCAATCCAAAGGACCAGAATTTTCAGAACATCTTGCAAGACCAAGGATAGGGTATGCAAGGTCATCATAGACAGTGGTAGCATGGATAATCTCATATCTACAGAGATGGTAGAGAAGCTGGAGCTGGAGACGACTGATCATCCAAGCCCATACAGAGTTTTGTGGCTACAAAAAGGACACCAGGTAACTGTCACTAAACAATGCTTGGTTGAGTTCAAGATAGGAGGATATAATGATAAGATCTTATGTGATGTCATTCCTATGGATGTATGTCATCTATTGCTGGGTAGACCATGGAAATATGACAGAAATGTGATTCATGATGGGCGAATGAACACATACACCCTAGAGAAGAATGGGAGGACACACATGTTGCTTCCGATAAAGGATAAGGAGGTGAAGCCGGAAGTAAACAACACAGTACTTCTCATGAGTGGGAAGGAACTTCTTACAGAGGTTAAGAAGAAAGAAGATCCACAATTCTTTGTGGTCAGAAAACCAAGGATCATTTTGACTAGCACGAAAATAGACGATTTGCCAGGAGAAATTCATGAACTCCTGGAAGAGTTCGCTGACATCGTGGTGGACGAATTACCTCGTTTGTTGCCACCGGTGAGGAGTGTGAGTCATCACATTGATCTCATACCAGGAGCTAGTTTGCCGAATAAATCCGTGTATAGGTTGACGCTGCAAGAAAATGAAGAGGTCAAGAAGCAGGTTCAGGAGCTACTAGACAAAGGATTGGTCAGGGAAAGCTTGAGTCCATGTGTCGTTCCAAAGGTACTCAGTCCAAAAAAAGATGGAGGTTGGAGAATGTGTACCGACTGAAGGGAAATCAACAAGATAACCATCAGGTATAGGTTTCCATTTCCATGGATGGATGATTTAATGGATTGCTTGAGTGGGGCAAAATACTTTTCAAAGATTGATCTGAAAATCGAATATCACCAGATTCGCATGAGGGAAGGCGATGAGTGGAAGACGGCCTTCAAAACCAACGAAGGACTGTATGAATGGATTTTCATGCCATTTGGCTTGATGAATGCGCCGAGTACCTTTATGAGATTAATGAATGAAGTCTTGAAAGATTTCATCGGAAAAATTTTCATCATGTATTTGGATGATATACTGATTTTCAGCAAGACAAGGGCAAAACATCTGAAGCATCTGGCTACAGTGATGCAGAAGCTACAGCAGGAGAATCTATTGATAAATATGAATAAGTCCTCATTCATGAAGACAGAGCTTATTTACTTGGGGTTTGTCATTTCCGCAAATGAGTTGAAGATGGATCCAGATAAGGTGGAGGTAATTAAAAATTGGCCATCACCGAGGAATGTATTCGAGGTGAGAAGTTTTCATGGTTTGGCTAGTTTCTACCAAAAATTCATCAGGAATTTCAGTGAGATTAGCGCAGCGATGATGGATACAATGAAGAAGCGGAATAAGTCTTTTCACTGGATAGAAGAATCTGAAAAGAGTTTCAATCTGTTGAAAAGGAAGATCACGGAACAACCGGTTTTGGTGTTACCGGATTTCCAGAAAACATTTCAGGTGAAATGCGATGCAAGCGGGTTTTCCATAGGAGCGGTCTTGAGTCAAGAAGATAGACCGATTGCATATTTCAGTGAGAAGTTGAATGAGGCAAAGGTGAAATACTCCACATACAACAAGGAATTTTATGCCATCATCCAGACACTGAAGAAGTGGAGGCATTACTTGATCCCAAAGGAATTTGTTTTATATAGTGATAACCACGCATTACAGTTTGTGACTCAACAGGAGAAGTTGATTTAGAGACATGTAAAATGGGTAGAGTATATGCAGGATTTCACATTTATGATTAAACACATTTCAGGTACTGACTTCCATCTGATTAAACAAAGTGGTTGATGCTTTGAGCAGGAAGTGTTTGTTGTTGCAGGAGTTCCGAGTCAAACCGTTGGGTTTTGATGATCTCAGGGACATGTATGCAGATAATCAAGATTTCAAAGAAGCGTATGAAGCAGCTGAGAACCCAGTTCTCAGGGATAGAAGCCCTTGGATAGACTATATGATCCAAGAAGGATTATTGTTCAGAGGCAATCAATTGTGCATTCCAAATTGCTCCATGAGGGAGAATATGTTAAAGGAGAAACACAATGGAGGCTTGGCAGGACACTTCGGTCATGACAAGACATTTGCGAAGCTGAGCGAGTCATAATTTTGGCCGGGAATGCGAGAAGATGTCAAGAAATTCGTTGACAGATGCAAAATTTTCCATCATTCGAAGGGGAGGAAGCAAAATGCAGGTTTTTATCAGCCATTGCCCATACCAGAAAGGTCGTGGGAGGCGATTAGCATGGATTTTGTATTGGGGTTTCTAAGGACGCAAAGAGGATTTGATTTAGTCTTTGTGGTAGTGGATAGGTTTTCCAAGATGGCACATTTTATCCCATGCCAGAAAACCAACGATGCGACTCACATTGAAAATCTGTTCTTCAAAGAGGTCATTTGACTTCATGGTTTGCTGAAAAGCATAGTTTCGGATAGAGACACAAAATTCATAGGGAATTTTTGGAGGACCTTATGGAAGAAGCTGGGGACTAATTTGATGTTTAGTTCAGCTTATCATCCTCAGACGGATGGACAGAAGGAAGTGGTGAACAGAAGTCTGGGAGACTTGTTGAGAAGCTTGGTGACAGAGCACCATAGCCAGTGGGACAGTATATTGCCACAGGCAGAGTTCGTGTATAACGACTCAATGAATAGGAGCACAGACCGGAGTCCATTTTGGATCATATATGGAATGCAGCCGAGAGGAGTCTCTGAACTGAGGGATTTAGAACGGACTGCAACTAGCAGCGCTAGTGCAAAAGAATTCACTGAAGCGATGAAGGAACTTCACAGCCAGGTGAAGAACCGATTGCTGAAATCAAGCCAGGAGTACAAACGCAGAGCAGATCAGCATCGAAGACAACTTCAGTTTGAAGTTGGTGATCTAGTTCTAGCACATTTAAGGAAGGAAATTTCTCGAGGGGAACATACAATAAGTTGAAAATGAAGAAAATCGGGCCATGTAAGGTCTTGAAGAGATTGGGAGAAAATGCTTATGAGATCGAGTTACCGAATGGGATTGGAATATCTCTGATATTCAATGTCGCATATTTATATCCATACAGGACTGGAGAAGCAGAGACTAGAACAGAGGAGTCATTGATCCAGTGGATGAAACAGATGCCAGTTGCAGAGAAGCCACAAATGGAATGCATACTGGACAAGAGAGTGGGTAAGAAGACCAGGAGGAAAGAATACTATGAGTATCTGGTCAAATGGAAGGGCCATCCAGTGGAAGATGCCAGCTGGGAGAATGAAGCGGAGATACAAAATCATGGACAGACCGTGCAGGAGCTCATGGACAGGATCCCATGAAATTTTTCAAGCAAGGGAGTATGATGCAGGAGCATCACCAACAAATCAAGCGAGCCAGCGCAGAAGTGGAAGACGGTTGGACAAGCTAGTAAAAATTTTGAGAACACTTTGAAATTGTTGCGCGATCTTAAATGAACCATTAAGATGAGGTGCACTTTGTATATTGTAAATGGACCTTGAGCGGATAACTCTCGTCCTTTAGTAGATAGACGGCATTTAAAATAGTTAATGCAAGTAGATAGAAATTCAATTCTAGACTAGACAGTTTTAGAAAGTAGGAGGTAAAATGGATATAGACACCCTCATTGTGCATTGTAACATTATTCAGGAATAGATGAAGCATTCAGGAAAAAGAGCAAGCAGAGAATTGTGTAAAGAACACCCATGTACTGATATTTGAATTAATAGAAGAGCTTTGATTCAAATTCATGATTTTGTGTTTGTTCTTTGTGCACTGATGATTATGTTCATTTGATGGTTTCTTCCTGTTATGCATTTGCTTTATTGTTGTGTATGTGATTTCATGTTGAGTTTGGAATCTGAAGGGAAGAAGGAATGAGTTTCAATTGTTTCTCTATTTGAGCTAGAGAATTCCTGCAAGGAGTGCAGTCGAATTTGTCCGCAAGGAGTGCATTGACAGAGGGGTTCAATAGAGATAGCTTTTGTTCTCATTCATCCCAAGGGTGCAGATTGGGCATAGGGCCGTGTAAGGAGTGTGCAGGCTGGGTAAAAGTCTCAAGGTTACAAACCTAAGTAAAGAGTTGAAAGACTGCTGTTGCAGGGGTGCGCAGAGTTGAGGGACTTCAACACTTAGACGATGTTGAAGGTTTGCCACAAGGAGTGTGTGCAAGAGGTTTTTTTCTTTCTAAAGACTTAAAGAAGTGGGAAAAGCTTAGAAAGGATAGGCCTTTGAGTTTTTCAAAAGATAGTGCAGTGAAATTGTGCCTTGAAGGTTGGCAACAAGTGTCGCAGGTTTGCGAGCAGGCGAACGAGTTTCCGTGGAGAGGGACACTTAGTCGTTCCGCCAGTTTCATTGGAAGAAATAGACAGTCGAAATTCTCCGAGGAGGTTTTGCGACATCTTGTGAACCGTTAGATCTCACGGAGGTGCAGGGGAAGATATCACCGGTATTCTCAGAAGGTATAAATCTCAGGAGGGGCATAGCCATTGATACGAACCACAAGGGACGTTGGATTCACACGTATATCGTGTATCGGGACTTCGTTGATTGAAACTCCAAACCATTGCAACGAGAATTGTGAAATCGCGAAACGCGATATCCCGACGAGTCCAAAACCGTCCATCATTTGGGACGCGTGTCAGAAGATTCAAAGAAGTCGGGGTTCGGAGCATCAGAGATTTCAGAGATAGGATACTCTTGTAGTTTGGAATCGCGAAACGTGATATCCCGATGGGGAAAGGACAATGAGGCCACAGGAGTTGGTGGAGAACAGGTGGCACGCCGTATCGGAGTTCGGGGAAATAAAGTCCTGAAAATTGGGCATTAGGATTCGCGATCCCACAAAGTCCGAAATTCCAATAGAAGTGACGAGAAGTGGAAAAGTCAACTTGCACGTGTACGTCTGAGTTTCGGTGTATCGGGCATCGGGAGTCGGTAAGACGAGTTGCTTGGTATCGCGAGTACCAAAGTCGCGATAGGGAAAATCTCGAAAAGGCAAAGCAGAAAAGTCAGCATTGACTGGCCATCGGGTCTCGGGGATTCGAGAGCCCAGTGATCGACCTTGACATCGCGAAGTCGCAAAGTCCAATTCCTTGATAAGTAAAGAGAGGGTAATTGCACGAGAAGATATGTGGGAGTAGATTTCCTGATAGGGAAATAGAAGAACATTTGAGTTCTTCGGGCCGTGAAAAGAAGAAGATATTGTGAGTGGACGTGCTCTGGGGAGCGCGGTTGCGTCAAATTTCAAAGGCATTCAGATAGAGGGAGCATCCCCAAGGTGAGTTCAAGCAAGGGGAGCAGCCCCAAGATGAGAATGGCCCTTTTCCATTGATGTCAAAGGAGGAGAGTTAATCACATTGATGTGATTGATGTTTATTGATGGGGAGAGATAGTCACATTGACTATTGATGTAGATCATGCCGTATCTACATGTTGACATCAATATTTGGTAATTAGTGTTGACATCAATGTTGGTATTGCCATCAATGCCAAAGGGGGAGATTGTTGGATCATGTTGTCATTGATGCCAATGGTTTGATTCATTGATGTCAAGTGATTGATTGATGTCAAAGTATTGATTGATTGATGAGTGATGTAATATAATATGTATTGTCCTTGATGAGAATGCATAGATGAAGATGGATCAATGAGTTTTCATTGATACATGATGAACATGGATCTATGTGGTTTCATTGGTATATGATGCAATGTTGGAACAATTTATAGATGACTCATTATTGTCTTATCATGATTGATAAGGTGCACAAATGGATGAACTCCAAAGTGGTCCCCTTATGGTGAAAGCCCTCACGGGAAGATGCTTTTGCGGATTGAGTTATCCTAGAAGAATGGTTGGAGGACCCATGCTCTCATTATTGTCTTATCATGATTGATAAGGTGCCCAAACGGATGAACTCCAAAGTGGTCCCCTTATGGTGAAATCCCTCATGGGAAGACTCTTTGCGGATTGAGTTATCCTAGAAGAATGGTTGGAGGACCCATGCTTATATGTGGAATAAAGAGATGAAGATCAAGGAAATTGTTGGTGAAACTATCCTAGATGGATAGTGCTTGTCATGCTATTTCTGGTGGTATGTGGAATGTCACATAACTCCTCATGGTTTGATAGTTATGGCCTTACGAAGATGAAGGACCCCCATATGAAGGCTTGAAGCCCCGAAGGTCAAAGAAGTCAAAGTGACCTAAAAGAAGAAATAATTATTTAAATGATAAAGTAAAGTTACAAAGTCAAGATGGATTATTTAAATAATAAAGAGAAGTGACAAAATCAAGAAATGATAAAGTAAGGTGACAAAATCAAGAAGGAATATTTATGGAAAGTGGTTAGCCCTAAAAATATGGAAAATAGGTTAAGTGACCTAGAAATGGGTTAATATTATTTAAATGATAAATTAAAGTGACAAATTCAAGGTGGATTATTTAAATAATCAAGAGAAGTGACAAAATCAATAAGTGACAAAATCAAGAAATGATAAAGTAAGGTGACAAAATCAAGAAGGAATATTTAAATGATAAAATATTGGAGAACTTTCTATTTATGGAAAGTGATTAACCCTAAAATAAGGAAAATAGGTTAAGTGACCTAGAAATGGGTTTAGTGACCTAAAAATAGGTTAAGTGACCTAGAGGATGAAAGTATAAATAAGATAGCAATGGTCTCTTGTAGATTATCCTTTTTGTGGATCAATGGAGAGCTTCTTGTGAGAATATATTTTGGATTATTGATGGAGAGCTTCTTGAGAGAGCTTCTTGAGCATTTTTGGTGTGGAACACTTGAGAATATTGAATATATATATGTGATTGAGGTAACCAAGGATATATAAGCCTAATTTTAGAAGGAAGGTGAAGAAAAGAGAGCCGGAATTGAAGGAAGGATAAATTATTTTCATGATGCTTTCTAAGGTATGTTATTTATAGGTCATCTCACCATTTTCGCTATAATTTTTTTTCTATAATGATTCAGATCCTGAAATTGCTATAAAAGTGAGAAAACATATCCAAGTATCTTTGGTTAAAAATTTAGCTTGTGGGTCGTTTTATTTTTGGAGTTACACTCCGTGGAAAATAGGGTTTGTGGCAAGTCCTGAAACTAGTCAAAATCAAGTGTTTCGGGTAAAAACGTCATAACTTCTTCATAAAAGATCCAAATTCAGTGAGAAAAGATGTATTGGTTAGGATACAGTCTATAGTATGTTTTGTAACAGTTTCATATCATTTCACCAAATATTTTGTGTGGGGAACGCTCTACAAGGTCGCTCTCTAGAATAAGCAAGAATTCAGCAAGGTATGCCATTTTTGCTATAACTCCTTTTCTGAGAGGTTCCAAGTAGTGAAACTTGGAGGAATTTCATTAAAAAAATTGAAGAACAATGTATATCAATTTCAGATATTTATACATTGCAGGTTCAAATTTATGATTACTTCAAGTTAGGGTTGTTGACTAATCCAAAACTAGTCATGGTTGAGACAAGTAGTTGATGAGTTGGCACATACATGAGGTGTATAGTTGATGATGTTGGTACATATTGATGAGTCATTGTTGATGAGTAGTTGAAACATGATTTGTATATACTTGGTACATGGTTGGATGCACTTGTTTATGGTACATGTTGATTACAGTTTGTTTTGCACAGGTTGGTGCATGGTTGATGCTCTTGTTTATGATACATATTGATATTTGTTGAGGATTGTTGTCTCATCTCAGTTGGTGCTAAGAATGTAAGCGGAGTCTTGCATATAGATCTAGTGCTCTTGTAGAGTTGTACTCTATTCAGTTGTTGCTGAAAAACCCCCAGATTGAAATCCATAATAAAAAGAAAAATTGTACATACATCTTGTGTTCCTTGTGTTCCTTGTGGAGATGATTTGTTGATGATATATTGATGATATATGTTGTTGATATGTATTCACATCTAACTGATTATTAATGACAACAATGAGTAATGAGTAAATGGCGAATGCAAACTAATGAGTTTTGTGTAAGAGGGAAGTTTTGGGAAAAAGATCCCCACACTCATTCACCCCCCCCCCCTCTAAGTGTGGTAGGTATGTCCAACAGAACTATGGTCGATGGAACGATAGACTAGAAATGGACATTGGTCAATCATACAATGAACCTACGATGACAAAGGATGTGGACATTGGTTGATTGTGATGCACATTTTTCATAGTGTCGTTGCACTTACGATGCATTAGTGACGAGAGCAAACTGATTTTTGGACATATAGTGGTCAATGGCACGAAGAACATTTGTGTTTGTCCTTCAATGAAACAGGTATCCTCGTACTTGTGATGTGATGAAAACTAGGTTGTGGCCTTTTTCGTACTTAAGACATTGTGGCGAAGACCCTACATTGACAAATTGTCAGAAAATGGGCATAATGTAGTAGTGGTAGTTGTAGAGCTTGGAAAAATATTTTTGTTAAACATAGTTATTAATCTAGAGAGAGGGAAGAAGTACTTTTTTAGGTTATCGTGTCTTTGAAAATATTTATTAACGTAATTTCACTATTTCTACTTGAAATAAATGAATTTACAATTTTTTCTTAGAAAAATTAATGTTTAATAAAAATATTTAAAAATAAATGTAAAAAATATGATTTAATAAAAAAAAATTGATTTACAAACTTAATCAAATCATGTCGTGATTAATCAAATCATTTAATTAATTAAGTTTGTAAAAATAGTTAATCAACATATCATATCTTCCTTGACAACAAAGAATTCATCTCAAAAAAGAGTTGAACATTATATGGTATTGAATGAGTATAAGTTTTTGCAGTCACAATCAAAACTAAATGATTTTGTATAACAAGATTTAAACATTATATGGCATCTCTAATTTAATTTAAAAGTATAAAAAGCATTAATAATGTTAATCATTAACATATACACTATACATTTTTTAAATCAAACAACATCAATATCAACATGATATGAAAATGTATAATATACATGAACGATGTTATCAAAATCAATATTTGTGTTAAATATACATGTCAAATATAATATACATGCCCAATAATATACATCATAGAAATCAATATACATGTCAACTACAATTAGGTCTGTCATCAAACCCATAGGAATCAGTAGCTCCTATAGACAAGAAATCAACCATAGCCTGATATATCTCTCATGCAACATCTGAATATCACACTATGACCATAGTGGCTATATGATTAGTAGTTAGTTCAATAGGTGTAGTAGGTGGATTGGTGGATCATGCAATTGGTGGTGTAGGTGTAGTAGTAAGTGTCACAGCCAATGGTGTAGGTGGAGGAGCATGAGGGGGAGGAGATGGTGGAATAGGTGGAGGAGGAGAATCTAGATGTGGAGGAGGTGGAGGAGTAGCATCATTTAAATATGAATTAGATGAATAATATAAATGATCCATCAACCTTTGGAGGGAGTTGAGGGAATCGACAATATGATTCATCAATAACATCATATCATGGGGAAGGCTCGCATATATCTTTGCAAGATCAAGGTCTTTCACAATCTCACAAGGTTGTACTAGTGCCACGTTAGAAAGAGCCATCAATGTACATAACTAATTTGTCACCTACAGATGAAATATGTAATCTAGTATTTGTGGCATACCAAATCTTTGTGCCTAAACCAACTCATCAGTGTTAATGATATATGCATCAGGTTGGGGAGGTCATTCACCAACATACAAACCAATATCTACAAAATAGTAGACATCAATAATTAGACAATTTAAAGAAAATCTTATAATCAATTACATGTGCATTAAATAAGGAAAAAAATTATGCAACTAAGTGTTGGCCAATACTGAGAGGGGGGGTGAATCAATATTGATTATTTTTCAATATTTTAATAATAATTAATTATTAAAATTATTAATCACAACAATCGATCAACGATAATGTACTAAAAATGGAAATTAATTATAACAATCACAAAATGTACAAGTTACAATGTGTAGGAGACACCAATCACTCTTCGTTTGAGCACCAACTCAAGGAGACACCAACCCCTTGTTTAGAGCACCAACTCTGGGAAGCACCAACTCCCTATTTATATTATCAACTCCATGTTTAGAGAACCAACTCTAGGAAGCACCAACTCTTTGTTTCATGCTTCAACCTGTAGAAGACTACAATCCTCCCTTGCTCCTCCCTTCCACTCTCACTTCATGACCATATTCAATTTCTTACTTGGACTCTAATTTTGATTTGATCTTCTAAATTAAACCTCAGAGACACCTTCTTTCCACCAAAACCTTTATGTTTATATAGTCTTCCAACATGTATGTTATTGAACCATTGTGTCTTTTTAACAATGAAACATTGCACCCCTTCATTTAATTTAACAATAATGTTGATATTTTTTCATTATTTAAAAATTTATTTTAGATTTAAAAGAATTTAAATCCTTTGTAAGGTGTTCAGTATTTATCCTTTCACATGCCAAAAGTCTTGTAGCAACAATGAACTAGCTGGGTGATAAATTTTGTTTGCTACTGTTGTAACTTTTCTTGACTAAACCCACAGTTAGGCAGCTTTCAATTTACACATGTTTCTTTATAAGTCTACAATGAGGTTGTCCAAGGATCTACTCTTTCTACAAAATTAGTCTTTGAATTTGAGCCTCCTCATGAGTTGATCGTATTTATGGATCAACCCATCCATTCATCCATACACTCCTATATGGCCTCTATAACTGCATTGGTAGATAGGCTCTTAATACTTATCTTCTATATCCACAGGTTCTTCATTCAACGGGTTCTATATGCTTCACATGGACACATTTTAACTACATGGATTTAATTAGGTTTTATCGATCTCGTATGGACCCAACATTCTTCCACATATAATCACGATTATCCATGGGACTAAAATGTGGGATTTTATCCTTCATTAACCCAATGTAAGGAGCTTAAACAAGGTCCTCTATCCAATTTATTCTATGGTTCTAACTCTGTCCCCTGACGTTCGTATGACTAAAAGGATCGAAACCAAGGCCCAAAACTCATATATAAATAAAAATAACTCGAGTGCTTACCTCTTCTTTGTATGACCAAAGATTTGGACCACGGGCTTACATGGAAGAAGCTAATTTGGATCTTAGCGTCAAGTCTCCAAATATGTGACTCATTTAACCATGTGACCAGAGCCTGTGACTGAGGACTAATCAAAATAGTGCTAACTTATAACCCTGGTCTAGATCAACAGCTGCAACTAATCCAAGGTTTAAGGATCAATTACCCAGATTGATATGGGCGCTTACTCAAATCAACGACTCAGTTTTAATCATCGAGTGAGTGAATGGTTCCTATGTTTTTCGCATTTGAGAGATGCACACAGAATAACCCCTATGCCAAAATGCAATAAGACATGGAGCTGACACATGGATTATCCAATTTGGCTCAATTTAACTTCGTGTATGCCCTTGGTATTTAACTTTCGTTCTTTTTCATAATGTGATTAGACTTGGGCCATCCGATCTTACTTCTCTTTTGATCCAACGATCCAGATTCAATGTTCTTCGTTCATCAATATTAGACTCTGCAAATTGATTTAGTTTGTATGCAGTTTTTTCTAAGTTTCATTCTCAACTCTGCTAAGGTAGTCTCGACGTTGTATTATGTTCTTGTGTCGATGATTGACTTTTCAATGGATGACATTAATTTGTAAATATCTTCTTCAACAAAATTATTTAAGCACTAA
>JASDQU010949081.1:5776-19623 GCA_032191745.1 Picea mariana | reverse complement strand
TACCATCTTGCAAGTGTTCTTTCCAAATACAGTATCCACTCCTGCATCATCCATCTTGCTTACAGATATTAGGCTCCTCGCTAGTTTTGGAATGTGTAGAACCCCAGGGAGAGTTCTAATCCTTCCATATTTTAGCAGCAACTTAACCCTTTCACGTCCCAAGATTTTTGTTTTCAATTCATCTCCTAGGAATATATCACCACCATCGTATTTTTCATATTCAGAGAACCACTCCCTGTGAGGAGTCATATGGTATGACGCACCTGAGTCGATCAACCATACATCACGGTCTGCATGTGTACTTGTAGATGTCAGGTAAACATCACCTCCTTATTCAGTGGAGGTTTTCTCCTCTGTGGAAGAGGTACTATCAGATCCCTTTGGTTTTCCAACCTTCTTAAACTTGCAATCTTTCTTATAATGCCATTTTTTACCACACTTCCAACATTTCCTCAAAGATTTTCCTAGAGACTTAGATCTACCTGTAGATTTAGATCTCCACCCCGAAGGGTTACCAGGGTTCATGTCTTGGGTACGCCCTCTTACAAATAAAGCATCTATTTTGTGACCATCCATGCTTTTTCGCCTCATCTCTTCAGATAACAAGGATGCAAATACATCCTCATACTTCAATGTAGATTGAGTGGTACTACCTATTGCTACAACCATATTATCCCAAGAGTCTAGAAAAGAACATAACAAAGTAATACACTTATCTTCTTTTGCAATCGTAATATTAACAGAGCCAAGTTGACTTACCAGAGTATTAAAGGCATTTAGATGTTCTGTCACAAAATCTCCATCTTCCATCTTAAGATGATATAGCTTCTTTGGAAGAAACAACTTGTTTACCAGGGACTTTGATTGATACAAATTCTCCAACTTATCCCATAGTTCCTTGGTTGTAGATTCTCCTGAGACATTCAACAACACTGAATCTGCCAGGCAGAGTCGAATAGTACTCCTTCCTCTTCTGTCCAGCTTCTCCCAATCTTCCTTTGACATACCAGTAGGTGGTGTACTCATAGTTTGTGTACTAGTAGGTTGTGTACCAGTACCATGTGTGCTCGTAGACGGTGTACCTGTAGGCTGTGTACCAGGATCCACAACGATCCATTGTTCTTTGTCTACAAGAAGGTCCTCCATCTTGAGCTTCCATAGCTCAAAGTTTTTACTGTTGAACTTCTCTATCTCAATTCTAGAAGAGCTCGCCATTCCTCTTTCTGTACTCGAATCTCCACTGCAAAAGCTCCCACTAACCCAGGTTTATCACAGACCCAAGATAAACTTGATCTATCAAGACCGAGCCAAACCCTCAACAACGAAGGCATCCCTCTGAAGCCAAAAACGAGCTCTGATACCACATGTAAGTTTTAAACCTATGAAGTAAAGCAATGCACATAGGTTCTTAAGCAAAACATAATTTAATCAATGGCTCATTCACATAGTACACAAAGATTTATACCGGAAACCCTTAATTGGGAAAACCTTTCTTATATTCATTATATCGAATTTCACCATTCACTATACAATATATACAATGTTTTTAGGTATTCCGTAGATACCAAAACTCTAATCCCTAAAACCGGGATTATTTTTAGTAAACTGCTAAAACATTTGTCAGACGCAGTTGTCATATCTGACGCACCCACACACACACACATGCAAAGAATATAACACATACCCAACAATATGACTAGAAAGCCACGAAAAATAGATAAAGAACATGTCTGGTTTAGGAGCTGTCATTCAACTATAGACCACATTGTTACACTTAGGATCATTACATAGGAGTGGCATAATAATAAAACCAATATCCTTTGTTATTTTGTCAAATTTAGAAAATATTTTGACACGGTGCCCAGGACTAACCTTTGGAATAGGTTAGAAGACCTAAAATTCCTTTTGATTTGAGAGTTGATATGGTAAGGTTGTATGAGAATGTTATTGTCAATTTTAGGAACATTGAGGGTTGGTCAGAAGAAATTGATTGTAATATAGGAGTTAAGCAAGGTTGTCCCCTGTCTCCTACCCTTTTTGGCATATACATTGACAAGTTAAAGGGTTTTTTGGAATCTAAGAAAGTTGTGTAGGCCCAAATCTAACTAGTATAGTCATCATCTGTGTTCTTTGTGTTGATGATACTGTTTTTATGGCAAGGAATCCCTATGATATCAACAATCAACTAAAAATCCTGAAGTATTTCTACTCTAGTACAAGTATGATTGTTAACACTAAAAAACAAAGGTTATGATAATTAAATGCAAAAAGATCATTTACGCTAATTTCATGTATGACAACAACATCTTGGAGGAACTGAACTCCTATAAATATCTCATAATCGATCTTCGTCACAAGCTTAATTGAAAGTGTAGCATTGGGAAAAGGATAAATGGAGGGTGGAAAGTTAATTATGGACTTGAAAACAATTATAAATCAATAGACCTTTGGCTATGGGATAAGAAGAAACTCCTCTTTGAGACTCTCTTCACTCATGTTATCTTATATGGTCGTAAAGTTTGTGGTTGCAGTATCTCTAGAGAATCGTGGAAAAAGATAGAGCAAATTCAAAAGTGTTTTATAACTTATAATCTCAAAAATAAAGGCAATAAACTCTATTATATCATCTTCATAAAAGCACACATTTCCCCCATTGAGAGAATGGGTATGACTAGGTATATGATGTACAAGAACAAGATAAACAAAATGGAAGACAAGAGGCTTCATAAGATTGCTTCAAACTCTAGTCAAAACCATATGCAGCTTATGTGGGGGTGGCATAAATATGCCAAGTCTTGACTAAATCATTGGAGAATAAAGGAAAAGGTCACTCTACAAAATAACGATAATATTAAAAATATTATTACATCTAAATTTAAGGGGAAATTGTGGTACAACAGAGAACTAGAGGAGAATTGTGTCTTTCCCTATTTGGTAACTTACCTTATTTTTTATACTTTCAATATTAATTATATACTTTCACTTTATATTCTCTTAAGATCATTAGACTTTCACATCGATATATTCTTTTTTTTTAATATTGAATAAAATCTCATATAGATAGATAGGGATGYGACGTCTGAGTCATGTAGATGCTTGAATTTTTAATTCTCACCCTACCTATGTTCTTGGTCGTTATAACTTTTGATGATTTTTTAAGTGTAGTCTAAATGTTATATTTTTTAGTTTTTTTCCAGGCATATTTTCCGATCAATTTTGTYTAAAATCTGGTTAGAAATTGTTGGAATTGTATATTTGAGTTGTTAAGTCTATACAAGTCAAGTGCTAAAAGGGTTTTCCAGGTCATTGAATCCATTTATGCATTCAAAAATGYAATTTAAACAATGGAAAACTACAATTTCACCAAGAATTGTATGACTGGATTCCAGTGATGGTTGTCGAAAAAGGCCAAACGGTAGAACGTTTAGACTCAACCTTTATTTTACTTATTGATTCCTCACATGATGGTGGTGCTTTTGGTTCCTCGATCACTCATTAAATCAATTTATAGAACCACGTGGTGGTAATGTTTCCGTGGTGGTTACCTTGCATAGTGATTAACAATTATTAACACTTTGCAAGCTTTCGGTTCCTCAATCATTCAGTTAATCAATTTCTAGAACCATGTGATGGTATTATTTCCATGGTGGTTACCTTGTACAGTGATTAACAATGATTAACACTTTGTAGTTAGATTGTAATTGGAAATTATATGGCTAAATTGTTTCAAGGTGCTCATTATTTCCTTTGTACTCACGTTTCTCTGTAACAAATTTTACAAAATCGATTTTTCCTTAAGCATATCCTTATAATAATTGTGTGTGAAGTGTGTTTTATTCTTCTCGCATTGAGTACCTCTATCAAGAATGGCCTGGGCCCCCACGTCTATTTTTATCATGTAGCCACATGATTTTCTACATGGTCCACGGTGGTGTGCTTCGGGCATTGACTATGGAGCATTCAAATCGCCCCATTTCCAGCAAGCCCCATTTTTTTGTTGAATCAAAGTCCCATGTGTTCCAATCATTTTAAAAAAAAACTAATGATCTGGGTCATCTTGAAATTGGAAAATCCCCCCCCCAAAAGGAAAAGTTCACATCACAGAGATGGAACTATGACTTCTAGCATTGTTCCTACCAAATTAAAGGCCAATTTTCCCAAAGAAAGGGGGTGGTATGTGTTGATATTATGGTAGTTGCGGAAGGTATTTACCTCCACGTGTAACCCTGACAAGAATAGAATATTCCAAGAAGCAAGAAGAAACCCTAAAGCATTAAACATAACCCTAGAAGACAAGTCATCTCAAGGATATAGTTAATATTAAGTATTTAGCATCCAGAATGAGAAGTCGTCACAGACAGCTCAGGAAAATAGTATAAATAGAAGTAGTCAGACCTCATTTTGTACCACACAGCTCGAAATTTCAAGTGGGAAGAGGTGTGCACTGCAGAAACTGGGCAAGTGCGCAAGTATGGGGAGCAGCTGCAGCCAGTAGTTGCTGCAATCTGTATTCCTGGTTTAGGCTCGGACTTTCTATTGGTTATGATTGAAATTTCTGATCAATCTTGGTTATCTTTATGCATTAGCCATGGTTGGCTATTCATTTTCTTCTGGAATCATTCTCTGTCAAGGTTAAGGTGCTCGGGGGTGGCTTCAGCATATGGTTGGGTGACAATATTGTTATATTGTCTATGGTTAAATGAGCACATCCATTACTTTCTAACAATATGAGTGCCCCTTATCCCACGCTTGCGCTTCATGGTTGTTGGTACATATGTCAGTGGATATGTGACTTGATATAAAATTAATTATGTTCTTTGTGTTTGCATTATGCTCCTTTAAATTTCAATGGAATGATATTCCACAAGTACTAAGTATGGCAATAGAGTCTCCTTCAACAACAAAAAAAATTATTGGTTTTTTTTTTCAATAAGTGGACTCATGAAACCAATTTGATGTGSAATGCTCACTTTGATTCCTCGAGTGCCTCCTTCCAATGTTTTGGAGTAGAAATCACACAGGAACTGCTAACCATGTCATTTACTTTCATCTAAATGTGAACTTAATAACACCTCTCTTTATGTGTTTGGTAGAAAAATTAATTTGCAACAAAATAATCATTCTTCAATCAAATTTTGAAACTCTGAATGGCCAAAACTTTCATTGCAGTAAAAAAACCAATAACTTAGAGAAATTCATAAAAAAATGGGTATGGTCAAACACTAGATCAGATCATGGATCTTATACCAAATGAAATGAACAAAGTTCATTCACTAGATATGAAATGAACAACTTGGTTCATAAACTAAAAATCCAAAATAGACAGAATAACATAAAAGAATCCATATGGATTAAAATATTGTATTGAATATAATATGAAAAATAGATGATATAATGTTATGAATACAATGCCATGGGATGGKATGTTGTACTTATAGCATTGACTAGTCACAATGGTTGATAAGTCATATCCTTTAATTATGATGTGTCACTTTATTTATTGTATTATTTATTATTAATATTTAATGTTTATTTATATATTTATGTACATTATATAAATAGTCTCATTTTCAACACTAATTGAAGAATATTAAARTGAGGATTTAGAAACTAACATTACTCAGGAGTTAAAAGTAGTTTTACATTCTTTTAAGAAAACAAAAATTCCAGCTCTAGATGGTTGGACAAAATAATTTTATTTGGGTTTCWTTGACTTTCTAGAAGATAAACCCCTAAAAGTTATYGAAGAATTAAAAACATCAAGAAAGCATTGGGTGAACTAAATACTACTTTCATATAGCTCTTATCCTTAAGAAAAATGATCATGGATCATAAGATGAGTATAAGCCATCTCTTTATTCAACTCAATGTATACAATTGTTACAAAGATACTAGCCAACATGATAAAGGTATATTTTCATAATTTATATAGAAGTGCATATTGGGTATTTGGATAATAGGCAAATACATGATGCAGTGGAAACAACTCAAGAAGGATTTCACACTATAAAGAGTTCTCAGCTATGGTAATGAAATTAGATCTAGCAGAGGATTATGATAGATTTAATTGGTTATATCTAATACTTTTGTTGTTTTAGATAGAAATGAGAGTGTAAGTAGTTAGCTGGAATATGGGGTGTATATTGTTGGTGATTTTTGCAGTGTTGATAAATGGGTTATCTTCTAGGCTTTTCTATGTTGCAAAAGTGCTCAATGCTTGCTTTCCCTTTTCAATTGTTCATCAAAGGCTTAAGCAAGATGATAACAACTTGTAAGAGAGAAGGATCATAAAGGGTATTGGTATGGAGAACTCAATAACTCTGATTTATTATCTGTAGGTGATGTTAATTTGTTTGGTAAAGGACTAGTACTAGAGGTTGTCAAGTTTAAGGAAGTTGTACGGTAAATTAACAGGGATGGAGTTAAATTTCCATTGGTCCTCTATTTTATTTAATGCACTGGGAGAAGAAATGGAAAGATAATATATGCATCTTTTATCATTTCTATCCTTACCTTTTGATTAGGGGCTAAAATACTTAATATTATATCTAAAGCCTAATGATTATAAATTTAGACTCTGGTTTTGGCTCTATGAGAAAATTGAAGGAAAGGTGACAAACTAGTATTATAGGTGTTTATTAAGAGGAAGGGTGACATGTTGGTGTTATAGGTAGTTATTAAGGAAAGGA
Source organism: Picea mariana (assembly GCA_032191745.1). Lineage (NCBI taxonomy): Eukaryota > Viridiplantae > Streptophyta > Pinopsida > Pinales > Pinaceae > Picea > Picea mariana. Next base: position 12,934 of record JASDQU010949081.1, on the reverse strand, counting down.
AGGTTGACATTGGTAAAATGTATACCCGAAGGGATTCATGGTTATTGGTTATTTTTAGTTCATATTCCAAAAGGAAAGTTGAAAAAAGATTAAGAAAAAGTGTTTTAGTTTATTGTGGACAATGAAGAGAGAAGGAAAGTATTCATGTGGTCAAATGGAAAACATTGGCAATGCCAAAAGACATTGGAGGTTGGGGCCTTAAATATATACATTTCTCTGGATATGCATTAGCTACAAAGAGTATGTTGATATTGATGCATATCTATTGCTATTGGGTCTAGAAAGGATTAAATCAAAAAAGAAGTGAAGGGCTATGGAGGGGCCTCTATTATCTATAAGGCATTAGTGAAAGTGCTTCCCTTTGTAGGAAAGATGTTGATATGGAATATAGGGAGAGGAAGAAAAGTAAAAAGACAGGAGGGACTTTGGATGTGTTGTTCTAGTACTTTCAAATTATTTGACCCTTTAATTTATTAATTTTATAGCATGGATATTTATTGCCTAGAAAATTCAAATAAATGAGGAATTATCTTCATATGGCATCAATTAGGTCTGGAGGAGAGTTGTCGTTGCAGATGTTGCAGCTAGCAGATTTCGGTTTTGGCTTGGACTATCTCTTGGTTATGGTTTGAACTCTCTCATCAGTGCTGGTTTGGTGTGTTATCCTTGGAGAGAGAGGTGTGCTATCTTGTTTGGCTATCTAGCCTAGGGTTTTCTTCCGGAATAATTCTTTGTCAAGGTTAAGGTGCTCGGGGGTGGCTTCGACCTATGGTTGGGTGACAATAGTGATATTGTCTATGGTTAAACAAGCACATCCATCATATTCTAACAGGTTATGGGCCAACACCTCCTTCATTCAGTCTAACCACTGGAAGTGAGCATAGCCATAAGGATACTAAGCTCGTTGAACAACTTTCACTAGGGTTTCTAGCAGGAGCAGTTACCAAAGCATTGTCGCTAGGGTTACTAGCAGGTGCAGTTGCAGAAACCCTAATCTTCTCGTTGAGGCACCTTAAGTGAAGGGATTGACCTAGTTTCTGGATAGACTAGTGCGCCCTAGCCTAGCACATCTCCTGGTACTCTCAGCAAGAAAAAACGTCAAGTTTGAGTTTTTGGTCAAATCTAGGATTGACCCAGTCAAGGCAACCATGACTTACTCTATGAAGTCACAAAACAAGTTAGATGGGGCTTCTAACTTCATAGCATGGAAGACAAGGATTGACCTCATCCTTGCTAAGAATAAAGTGTTGGATATCGTGAAAGGAAATATCATGGAACCAGAGTTTGAAGAAGGAAAAGAGAAGGAACCGTAGAACATTGCAGTTATGGAGAAGTTCAAAGACGGTGACATCAATGCCATGAGTATCATAGTGGATTCTATAAAAGACCACTTGATACCCTACATATCCCATCTTGATTCATCTAAGAAGATGTACGATGCCCTAACAAACCTCTTCTCAGTCAGAAACATTGGACAAGTAATGAGTCTAAAGAATGAGCTCCTTGACATGAAGATGAATGATGATGACAACATAACATCATACTTTGGGATGATATCTCAATTAAGAGATCAACTACAAGCCATTGAAGAGATCATCTCAAAGAAGGAACTGGTAAATACTATAGTACTCAATGGCCTTCCCAAGACATGGGATGCATTTGCCGCAAGCATGAACACAAGGAAGGAGTATCCTACATTTGAAGAACTTTGGACTTGTTGTGCACAAGAAGATTCAAGGATTAGTGCAAAAGAGAAACCTCAAAAGAAATACGATGATCAAGCCTTCACAACAAGATTCAAGAATTTCAGGAACAAAAGGAAGTTTGGTTCAAGGAAGAAGCCAAATCAAGAAAAAAATATGCCAGAAATACAATGTTTCAACGGTCGAAAGTATGGTCACTACAAGAATCATTGTCCCGAGCTGAAGAAAAGGAAGGAGACACACGAAGCATCAGTTGCCAAAGAAAAAAAACCTTCAAAGAAGACTATGCAGGATGAAACAGACTTCTTCTAAGACAAGGTAAACAACACTCTTCATAGTTCTTGTACATACCATGTTTTATGTACATATCTTGCATATCTATTTCTTAGAAGATAATATGTTCAAAGAGAAACTATACTTATGGAAGAACAACAAGATAAGGATTGTTACAAGTCAGACAATACACATGAAAGGATGAAGTACATCAACAACCCCTGGTAACAATTCATGTGGAAGTTATTATCAGAATCAATCCTGAAGAAACCTAGAAGAATTAAAGACAGAAAGAAGTCAGCAATCAAGAGGAAATTGGAAAAATATTTGTGACACTTTGCAGAAGGCAATAAGGATGCAGACGGAAGCGTGGACTCTCCTAGATGGAGGGAGCCGATTATATTATCAAAAGAAGAATATGCATTCATGCATGAAGCAAGGATTAGGAGGGAGCTAATCCTAAATTATATGATCCATTGAAGATGATGAAGTATCTATCCATTGTAGCAACCATGAAAAGCAGCACGTTTTCAGTGTGACTTCAGAAGAAGTCTTTCTTCGAAAAGAAGCGTTAAAGTAATTCCTGGTTTTCCATCCACATCCATGATCCTATGATGAAAGAAAGAAGTTGGAATCTTCAGAGCATGGAATCTATAGAAAACTCCATGAACTCAAGAACTAAAGAGAAACATGAGGAAGAACATGAAGATTCCAAGAGAGAAAGAAAAGACAGAACAACTAGTCAGTGTATTGAGAATCACAAGAATACCAGCCTGATATGAACTCACTAAAAGAAATCAAGCAGAGGAACTGAAAGTTGTGATGAAGAACAATGTATGGAAGACTTATGAATGAAAGCATCGCGAGATCCAGAACTAGAGGTTCTCCCAGATGGAGGGAGAAGACTATGATGCTTGTTTATTCCAAGTAAACCAGGCATACCTCTACCTGAGCCATTATATCATCCGCAATATCCATGGGTAGGAGTTTACATCAGATGAATGCAAATACTATTCTCCAGAATAATTGAACAAAGAGAGTATGAAGAGCAACCTAAAGGATTTGAGGTATACCAGAAAGAGACCATTGTATGCAGATGAAAGAAGACAACTTGGTAGAGAACCTCCAATGCACAGCAGAAGCATGGTGAAAAATATCTATATTATATCAGAATGGTTACTCAGAACTCCAAAATAATGGATTGCCAATCCATGAAAAAGATCTCATGATGACATAATAAGTGCCACATGGATATGTTCCAGTTTGAGCCTTGCCACGATGTTATGAGCTAGCAGAAAAAAAAAAGAGATGAATTCAACTATGATATACTGTAATGATCAAAGTTATATGAAGCCTTCAGAGAAAACCAGTGTTCCAAAAAGACTGAAGTACATTGAGATCAAGCATTACATTCTCTGTGATGAAGTCCAAAAAATAGAAGTGGTTCTCCAATATATATGTATCTCCACAGATAAGCAGATAAGAAGACATTTTGGTAAATCCTTTGTCCAAGATGAAAGAGTTTGCGTACTCAAGTTGGAGCTCGTGGAGACAACTTCATTATTGAAAGAGGAAGAGATGACTCCTAGGTTTGGAGGGAGCATTGATGTGTTATTGACTTATGGACAGTCATTTTTCAGTTTGAAAAATGGTCCAAGATGAGCAGTTCCTTTCCAGTTCGGAAAGTGGTTTGAGATTTCTGATGGACAGGCATTTTCCAGTTCAGAAAATGGTCCAGATCGAATGGCCATTTTCGTAATGAAAATGGTTCGATGGATTGTTGATGTACCATAGACAACGATTTCCCATTGTGGTTAACATGGGGAATGGTATAGGACAATCTCTCTTCTTGACGGTCACTTTTATTAGTGGTCAAGAAGACTGGTCCACCTCGTTGGACAATCGTTCTTTCGAAGCTCATAGTTGTGAGTAGTTTCGAAGAATGTTTCGTTTTGGAGGTTGGTGCAGGACATTAACTTCCTTAGGAATGTCCAGACAGTCATTCCCTAGGGCATCTTCATTCTCTCCAGGTTTCACTTTGTTTAGTGTCGGAAGAATGGCCCAGATAAGTGAATGGTCTAGGTTCAGCAATCAGGGACAGGCATTCCCTAGGGCAGATTCATTCTCTCTAGGTTGCACTTTGTTTAGTGCCGGAGGAATGGCCCGGATAGGAAATGGTCCAGGCTCAGAAATTGGGACAGTTATTCTTCCTTGCTTAAGAAGAATAGTCCAGATAGCTCATCATTGATATTTTACCTTCTGAGGCAGATGCTCTTCCAGATCTCACAGATGTAAGTGGAAGAATGGCCCAGATGATTCAGTTTATATCATAACAATGTTTTATGTGCAGTTTGATATCAGATGATATGATTGTTATGGAGATTGTATGTCTTCGGACAGTAGATATATACTATTGTGGTGGATGTGTTCCATTGATTGTGACTATATGTCACTGATCAAGTATCTGTGTGCTACTTGGTGTGGTAGTGAACCACTCGATAGTAGTTGTGCACTACTATGGATAGACACAGTTGTGTTCTATTGAATGACATTGTTCTAATTGCCTTGAAGACTATCAATAGTGTTGGAAAATGTTTATCAGCTAGATGGATGATCAATGGACAGAGATTTCCCAAACGAAAAATGGTCCAGAACATTTATTCTTCCAGGACATATGTCCAAATTAAAGCAATGGTTCTTGTGTCATTCTGTGGAGTGAGTGACTTATCCAACATCATGTCTGATTACTCAGATGGAGTATAGTTTCAAGAGATGATGTAGTTGATGACACTGATAGTGATGATAGTGCTCATGATCTAGTCATGAGATAGTCTATATGACTATGTTGATGCTACCGGGTGAATGGTATGTTTGTGCTCAAGACCATTACCTTCAATACCTCCCTAGCTAGGAGGGAGTGTTGATATTATGGTAGCTGCGGGATGTATTTACCTCCACGTGTAAACTTGACGAGAATAGAATATTTCGGGAAGCAAGAAGAAACCCTAATTAGTTGGCTAATAACCCTAGAAGACAAGTCAGCTCAAGAGGATAATTTGTATTAGGTTATTAGCCTCCAAGAGAAGAAGTCAGCTAAAGGAAATATTATATACTAAGTAAATAGGCACCTAGAATGAGAATTCGGCCCAGGCAGTTTGCCAGATTTAGTATAAATACAGGAGGCCAGTCTTCATTCTGGCAGGCATTCTCAAAACTGCAGAAGCAACACTTGTGCGCACTGTTGTTGGTCAGTTTGTGCGCAAGTCTGGAAGAGAGTTGTCGTTGCAGCTGTTGCAGCTAGCAGATTTCGGTTTTGGCTTGGACCATCTCTTGGTTATGGTTTGGACTCTTTGATAAGCTCTTGTTTGGTGCGCTATCCTTGGAGAGAGAGGTGCATTATCTTGTTTGGCTATCTAGCCTAGGGTTTGCTTCCGAAATGATTCTCTGTCAAGGTTAAGGTGCTCGGGGGTGGCTTCAGCCTATGGTTGGGTGACAATAATGATATTGTCTATGGTTAAACGAGCACATCCATCATATTCTAACAATAATAAATTGGGCAACTTTCCAACAAGGATCTAGAGCTTTGTAGGTGCTTTTAAAAATAACAAAGTACAGAGCAATAATGAATCTTAGATCCTAGGGTATTTGAAGTTGATAATAGGGTATTTAAAGTTGATAATAAATTGGGTAAAGAGGGTCATTAAAGTTAGAAAAAATTAAGGATGTAAGGAACATGTTCGAAGAACTCTCCTTTCAACATGTATATAAATTTCTGAATGAGAAAGAAACAATGAATCTTAGATCCTAGGGTATTTGAAGTTGATAATAGATTGGGCAACTTTCCAACAAGAATCCAACAACAGTCCAAGTTATGAGCTTTGTAGGTGCTTTTAAAAATAACAAAATACAAAGCAACAATGAATCTTAGATCCTAGGGTATTTGAAGTTGATAATAGATCCGGTAAATGGGTCATTAAAGTTGGAAAAATTAAAGATGTAAGGAACATGTTTGAAGAACTCTCCTTTGACCATGTATATAAATCTCTTAATGAGAAAGCAAATAAGTTTAAAAAAAAAATTAAACAAATAAAGATTGTTTGTGTTATGGTCTGTGGTTTTTCTCCGCCCTTTTGCGCCTTATTCTTAGATGACAGGTCCGAGGGCTGGGCGTAAGCCCCTCCCAAATTTATCCCCTCAGAGCCTCATCGAAGGTCGGATTACGGTGGTCGGGCTGATATTCTTTCCCGGAGAAGGATTTTCCATGCGATCCCTCAATCAAATCCAGATCTAAGACATGTGGAGTCAGGCCCAAGGTTCACACACCTCGGCCCAGGAAGATGAGGCAGATGGTTTTAATGTTGGAGCCTGGAGGTTACGTTGGGTCGCCGATTCTAGTCTGGCATGCAAAAATCAATGAAGGTGTCCATCCCGAAGCCAGTAAGGGAGATGAATTGTCGTTCCCGGAACATTCCCTTTCGGCCCTCAAGCCACAGATCTTCCCTCTGGTCTGGAAGGCGGAAAGCAGCAAGGGTCTATCCGCTTCTGGTGCAAAGGTTGTGTCCGAGAGAGAGAGAGAGTCTTACTTCCAAAAAAACAAAGAAAGTGCATCCGGGAGAGGACAGGAAGTGTCAAGATGGTGGTGGGTAAATATGCCTATGTCGAACAAGTGTCAAAATTCTATGGAAAAACTATGGTAGGAAGGCTTTGGAGGAAAGAGGAAAATGGCACAGCTTTAGGGATATGGATGGAGAAATATTGGAAGCCCTTGATTGGATATTCTGGAGTCGTGGAAAGAATCCGAAAAGGAGCAGTGGAGTTCAAGTGTCGTGAATCCTTCACAGTCCCTATTCAAAATGGAAGCAAAAGTGGACATAAAATCAAATCAAGGTGATTAATTGATGCATTAAAACTGAATCATTGGTTGCAACAACTAGAAGGTTATTTTCTCATTCACCATATAGATGAAGAGCAGAAGATTTCATCTGCTAGATTGAAGTTAGAGGGCCATGCTTTAACCTTGTGGGAAAGTCATACGGAAACACTTAGGCTAGAGGGTGATCCACCAATAACTAGGTGGGAGGACTTCAAAACCCTCATTAAGTCTCAATTTTACCCTATCGGGTATGTAGAGGACCAATGGATCTGGTCACACTACTTCAAGAAGAGGCAAATGCAGAGTGTA
>JASDQU010949080.1:20539-32403 GCA_032191745.1 Picea mariana | reverse complement strand
TGGCTACAAATCTCGCTTTGTATTTCTTGACACTTCCATCGGCTGCATGCTTGATCTTATAGATCCACTTGGAAGTCAATACAGACTTCTTTTCTGGTCTCGAAACAATATCCCATACATCATTCTTCAAAATGGACTAATACTCTTCTGTCATGGTATCTTGCAATACCTATTGACCTGTTGTTTCTCCATGACAAGAAGGCTCTGTATCAACAATGTGGCTCATGGCTGAAGAATAGCTCGAAAACTTTTTGGTCTCTTGCTCTCTCGAAATGTGCTTTTGAGGAGTTGCATGTGTCTTTGCCTCTTGTAGAGTTTGTTGGGCTCGGGCATGCTTTTTACGGCCTATTGCAATGTCTCTGGGGATATTTAACTGGAGTAATGGCTGACTCCCTCTGAACTGCTGAAGGGGAGAAGGTAATGTCTCTTCCTTCTTCTCAAATAGTTTGACTCCCTCTGAAGTTTGAAGGATAGATATCTTCCTTTTCCTTTTTGCTAACCTGGAGATATCTCATGTCTTCTCAGGTCCTCTACTGATTCTACAGTATTTTGATAACCTCCGTACTAGGATAATAATCAATCAATAAAGGTTGGACTCCCATACTTACTACTAGGGATAATGGTCCAAGTTATGAGGGCTCCCACACTAGGGATAATACCCTTCACTATAAAAAACACAATCATCTACGAGTTTAATGATTGAATTACCTTAGTCTACAATCATGCTCAATCTTGCATTTGGTTTAGAGGAAGTAATCCTCATCTATCTTGTCTTCATCCTTTTGAGGTGGGTCTGGATCAATGTCAGCGATGGAAGCATATTGTCTTTCTTTCTTTCTAGTAGGACAATTTCTCGCATAGTGTCCAGACTCCATACTTGTCAAATCTGAAGAACTGGATCTTTGACGTGTCTTTTCTCTGATCATAACCTGAAGCCGATGAAGTTTTCTCATCTTTGAAAGTTTGCTTGAAGTTTCTGTTAAATCTTCCTCCTTTCTTTGTATGAAGTGCAAGGGCATTATTGTCATCAAGAGGGAAGTCTTCCACTCCTCTAGCTCTAAGTCTGATTTCTTCTTGGGTACAGTCTGTCCACAGACGATCAAAAGTAGGTAGTTTTTCTCTTCCACTGATACTTTGAAGAAATGGTTCGCAATGTTTTGGAAGATTTTTGAGAGTGGTCAAAACAAGTTCTTTGTTAGATATGATTTCTCCAATGGCACCTAGCTGATCTCTAATCTCTGACATCTTCATAAGGAAGGCAACAACAGTGTCACCTTTTGTCATCTTGATATTTTGAAGCTAGCCTTTTAATGTAAGAGCTCTTTGGGTGTTGACACTCTCAAACATATTCTTTAATGCTTCATTCATTTCATAAGCTGTCTTTAGGTTTGCAATACAAGGCAGGAGATGATCTCTTACTGAGTAGATCATTATCTTCCTTTCTTTGACGTCTTCTTCCTTCTCTTTATCAGTAGTTGTCTCTGGTAAAGCTCTTTGTATTGTCCACAATAGATCTTCCTCTTCAAGAGTGATCTGAAGTCTTGACTTCCTGGAGCAGAAGTTGCTTGATCCATCAAGCCTATCTTCCACCAAGGTTCTGTTCTTCATATTTTCAAATTCTTCACAAACCCTTGCCAACTGGGCTAGAAAACCTAACGGCTAGGCTAGGCTAGCAAACTTAGGTTTTGTTGGGCTTATGACTGCCAACAATAATCCTTGATGATTAGAAGAACACCGGTGAGCTGAAAATCTCCTTCAACAAGCTGCAGAAACCCTTAAGACTGAAATTTCTGCAGAAAACTGCAAAACCCTAGAAACACTAGGGTCAAAAATCCAAAATGCTTGAAAATGCAATATGAAGCTTGTTGGAGGTGCGCTGAAGGAGGCCGTACACTCCTGTACAACTTTTAGCCCCAACGTCCTAGTTTAAGGTGTTGAAGTGGCCAAACAAGAGAGGGGATTTCTGGAAACCCTAGGAGGGCCGTACGGTTCTGCAGAAGAGGACCGTTTGCTTTTGAATGCTTGTGCAATGGGTTCTTCAAGACCTAAGCTTTGATACCATGTTGAATTTTCACTAAGCTAGGCTCAAGCATGAAGTTTATTTCAATTTAGCATTTAGTTGAACCATAGACAAATGCAACTACACCATTAACAATTTGCTGCAATAACCAAGATCACAAGAAGAAATACCATGCACAAGAACACAAGAAATATTCTGGGAAACCCTTCTCAACAAGGGAAGAAAACCCAACCAATCCTTTGCTATATTCTCAAGAGAAAGACCTCCCACACCATAGACCTAGCACACGAAAGGGTGCTCTCCAAAACCAAGAAGGCTAGCGCCCAAGAGAGGTGCGCACTTCAGCCCTAGAACTTGCTGAAATTTCCAAAATCACATGTCTGTTGTGTTTCCTCAATGGGGAAATCACCTTTATTTACACTAGACTGGACACATAAAAAATGGTGTCTATTGTAAAAACAGGGCCGACCTCAATATCTCAGAATATAATTAATAATTACCATATTAATTATCTTTTACATTAATTATCTTTCACTTTATGGTGGGGTCGACCTGTACCCTTTACATCACAATTAGGGTTACATGTAAATCTAATTCTTAGACAATATAGCAAGGGATCTCACACACCCACTAGTGCTCAACGACTAGGGGCACGTCCACTTGTGCTCAGCCACAAGGACGTCCAACTCAACAGATCTCTATCTCACTGAGTCTCATAGGAGAATCATCTGGACACAAACTCATTAGTGCTCAGCCACTAGGATCACGTCCACCTATGCTCGGCCACATGGACGTCCTACTCAACAGATCTCTATCTCACTGAGTCTCACAGGAGAATCATCTGGAGTACTACACCGTCTCAATTCTCTACACAGAGGAGAACAGTAAACCCATCACATGGGCTCCTTCACCCCTCACAGGGGTACACATCGTTTCATCTCAAACGACACACCCATCTCATGGGCATCTTCCCTACACAGGGGCAAACACCGTTCCATCTCCGTCTCAGAGAGGAACAACACACCCATCTCATGGGCATCTTCCCTACACAGGGGCACACAACGTTCCATCTCCGTCTCAGAGAGGAATGACACACCCATCTCATGGGCATCTTCCCTACACAGGGGTACACAACGTTCCATCTCCGTCTCAGAGAGGAACAACACACCCATCTCATGGGCACACCCAACTCATGGGTTCTCTCACAGGCCGACTCACTCAGTCTGTGTCCTGGAGGATGTCTCACGCAGCTGTAATCATCAACAAGGTGACCATTTGTCTCCACAATATCGACATTTGCTTTCCCATTTTTTATTTGAGTCTTGATGACTGTCTTGACCTTCCCTCAAATGAGGTGGTAAATATTTGTTAGGTTTGTCTGTATTGTATTTCTTCGTTCTATCATCTGGATATTTATTTAACCTTTCTGGACTTGTGAATGCTGGTTTATTGAACTTGTTTTTTTGTTCTATTAGCCTTGCTGCGTGTCTTTCATCCTCAATTGTTTTAGGATTCCATAGTTTAATTTGACTATGAATGTAATCTTTTAGGCCACATATGTACATTTTGATGAGCTGCTCATCCGTGAATCTGCATTGCCTTATTGCTAGAACCTCCCATTTGTGTGTATAATCGTTTATGTTTCCCTTCTGTTTGAGATGTACGAACTTGTTATATAGGTGGTCATCCTCTTCGTCATGAAATCTTTTAAGTAGGGYTGTTGTAAAATTCTTCCAGTGGAAGGAAYGAGCATCACATTTCCTGGACCACCAAAGGTACCAATCATAAGCTCCTCCTTCTAGACTGTTAGAGGCTATCATTACCTTCTCTCATTCACCTAGYGGGGGGTTTGATTCAAAAATAACATCCATTTTGTTTATCCAAATAACAACTCCTCTATGGTCCTTGCCGTCATACTTTGGTAACTCCTTTTTAAATTTCTGGTAATCTCTATCGTGGAATCTAGGTGTGTGTATATTTCTCGAAAAAATTTCCTTTGGAATTTTCTGGTTCCCTTGATTTCTGAATTTATTTCTGGTATTTCTGGACTTAGTGGTGGTCTTCGATAAGCTAAGGGCTYTGCGAATAAGGCCTCGACACGTTCCGTTAATTGTTCAATTTTTTCACTATGTTCCTCAAGTCTTATTTTTGTTTCAGTTTTATCGTTTTCGGAGAGAGCCAATAATCTTTCACCTTGTTGTATTAACCGATCAATTTTGCTCCGAGTCTCGAGTAATTTATTGATTTTTTCATTCATGTTTTTTGCGTTTTTTCCACATTGTTAAGTCGGTACCTTACACCGTTGACGTAATCTCTGCATTTGTTCACGTCGGCCTTAAGTTCTTTGTTGTTGACCATCCTTGCGATTATTTATTTATTTTTTTTAATTTTTAAATTTAAATATTAATTTTATTTTATATTTATATATGTATATATAGATTTTATATATATCATATATAATAAATTAACATAAGATATATATTATAATTAATAAAATTTAGTGAGGGAAGAATGGGCACGACTTTAGAAGAAGTCGCTACGGGTAGTCAAAGGCTAGGAGGTAGGGGCAGGGATGGGACGGGTTTGCGGAATGTGTCAGGGTAGGGTTTGTGGGGGAGTGGTCGCTGGGAGGGTGTGTCGGGGTTACGGTGGTGTGTGTCTGGGGGTCTGCGGGAGTGCGGGTGTGTTGGGGTAGGGTCTGCGGGGGACTGGGTAGCTGGGAGGGTATGCGGGAGTGAGCGTCTGCGGGAGTGTGGGTGTGTGTCGGGGAGTGTTTGCGGGAGTGTGGGTGTGTGTCAGGGGGTCTGCGGAAGTGCGGAAACGACGGTGGTGTAAGCTATAGGGTAGGTGTTGGGGGCGCGAGAGTCGGGGGCGTGGAATTTACGGGTAGTGTGAGGGCGCGAAATTTACGGGATTTTAGAGGGATGGGTTATGGGGTTTAGGAGGGATACGGGTTTGTGGAGGTTAGGAAACAGGTTACGGTGGGGTTTTTTTTGGGAACTGGTTACAGGTGGGGGCTTAGGAACAGGGTACGGGTGTGGGTTTAATTAATGGGGAAAATGCACAGGTGGGGGAAAATTTGATGGCAGAAGTTGGATCAGAACGAAAACTCTGATACCACTGTAACATGAAAGTTGTTCTTCACTGAGAATGAATATTTTTTGAATATTAATATTTGATTGAATATGATAAGAATGATGATTACACTACCCTCGTGACGGTTGCTATATAACATTGACTGGTCACGAGGTGAGGAGGTACATGCCTCTTGATGAAGAGGTACGTGCCTCTTGATTTAATTAAATGATATTAATTATTATTACAATTTATTATATTTATTATTATCATTTTTATGTTTGTAACATCTGGAAACGTCTTGTGAGGTCTGATCTCTTTGAATGTGCTCCTAGGAGTCTCAACATGCTCCTGAGATTCCCTCAATGTTTGACTAAACCATCAAGGTCTCCTAACGGAAGTGGAAGGGGATATTGTCTCCCCTTCTCCACCTGAAGAATGTAGTACTGCTATGCAAATCACTAATGATCCTAGCTCAACCTTCAAAGCTTCTTGCTCTTCAAAGGTTGCTGCTTGGGAAAGCAACCTTGGCATGCTTGCTAAGCATGCACCCTCTACATACACCATGCTGCTCAACACTGAACTCTGGAAGACCTATGACTATCTCCCTCATAATAGGCAATGCCTTGTGATGCAGGTGCCCCATCCTCTTCCACAACTTGCACAAGCTATCACTATTATGCACCAGGGCTCAAACGGGTTCACCTTGCAACCTGTACAAATTGCCTTCTCTAACCCCTATTACCTGAGTTGTATCTGGGCTAGATTCCTTCAGTCTAATGAGGACTTACTGCTTCTTGAACTCCACTGCAAAGCCTTATCCTCCATAACCAAAACTGAAAACAAGTTCTTCCTGAGACCTGGTACAAACAAGACATCGATAGTACCAACTCCTGCTACTGGGTACTTGGCATCATCACCAAGCTCAACTTGTACTCCTGAGTCCTGCTTCTTCAAACTAGAAAATAACTGTTGGGCTGATGTCATATGTCAAGATGCCCCTCTGTCCACATACCATGCATTTCCTTGGAATTGTGCTGGTAGAATGGCAAGATACCAATGAGAAATCCTTCTTGAACTTAGCAGCAAACTCATTCCTCTAAGTTTCTGCAGAGGCTGCTATCTGCTTCTTCTGTTGCTCCCCTTTACCTGTCTTCTTTTCAGGACACTGATGCATACTGACCATACTTATGACAACTGAAGCACTTGATTTTACTCAAATCCTTTTCTAACTGTTATGCTTACAAGCTTGAAGCAACTACAAATGTTTATGGTGAATTCCAAATTATATATATATATATATATATATATAAGCAAACCATTCTGCTAACCGACACTCCTACTCAAGACACCTCATCACTCACTTGGAGGTGGTGACAGAGTCAGAAGGGAAGTGTCAAGGAAAGTGTGTGCACAAGCTAAAACCTTTTCTTTATTAAATATCTAATTATACACAGCCCTCGTCATGTATGTTTTACTAAGAAATATTGTTAGAAAAAAGAGTAGAAAAAAGAGTTAGGGTGAGAAGATCATTATGATAAACACAATACATAATAAGGATAAACAGAACCCAATACATGAGAACACATGATATAGCCAAGTATGAATGTACCCTAAAGATATGCTATGAATAGCAATGTGTATTAGACAATGATCTGTTGATGTCTTGGAATTTTACAAATGAGGTTTAGTTACCTCTTATAGGTGTTAGGGTAACTTAGACATAGCTCCTAACCCTAGCTGTGAGACCACTAGAGACTTTCAATCACATCTTGTGTGACAATAGGCGGATCACTAAGGGTTTACAATCATAACCTCGTGGGACCACGAGCCACCCCTTAAAGGGCCATGCCACGATGACAAGATTAGCCAGCATAACACTGTCATCCCTCCTTAAGCTTGATTTGGGGACACAAAGAAGGAAAGGTGTCAAAATATGACAACCACTGAGACCACATGTCAGTTACTAAAGGTGTCAACAAATAAGCACTCAATATCTGACCAAGTAAATATTACATCTCAATATGCCCCCTTTTTTCTTGAAAGAAAAAATTGTCATTTCTATTCAGAGATTGAATGGAAATTACACTTCTCATGTGCATCCTGCTCTGAGAAATTTAATATTACATGGTAATGTACATTTCGTTTGTCTCAAAATAGTCCTCGATCCTACCTTTCTTCTCTTTCATTTTTTAACCTCATGCCGCCCACCTGGAGAAGGTTCCACAGTGACTAACAGTAATTCAGAAACAGATGAGATCTCAAGCTTGTKCCTGAGCAATYAGAGCATAGAAGTTAGTGATCTTGTGCAAAAGTGATGATGTAAATCCAATGAAATTGGGAATCAATATAACGTATGGTGTCATAGTGGGGTTGATATATGTATGTATATGCTGCTGTGATCAAGAATTTTTATTTTTCCTAAAAGTTAATTTTATATTAATTCAGGTGCTAAATCTGGAGGCTATGGACAATAGCAGGCACTGGCAAATAGTAGGGTGCAGTGCTTACACTGGTGAAGGATTGCTGGCAGGTTTTGACTGGCTCGTTGGTGACATAGCTTCACGCATATATCTCCTTGAGTGATGTATTGTATTATACTATGGACTTGTAATTCAAATAATTTTCTGATCCCTGAAGATAAGATGCTATAAGCAAATGTTTATTCTGTACTGCAATCCATCTTTCTTGTTTAAGACAGTGAAGGAAGAATGCGTTCTTATCTGTTCTTGTTTGATTCTTGAGATGTCTGTCATTCTTTGTGGATTAGGTTCAAACTGCAAAACACTGTACATATTTATATAATTGCCTGCTTCTTTGGAGGCATAAGTTTTCTTAGCTGATGTTTCCTTTGATTTCATTAAAGTGAATTTCTTAAAAGTTGTTTTGACAGTGTGTAGAAGATGGTACTGTACCCTGGACAAGAACTATACAAATGGACCTGATGTTAATGATAATTTCTTATTGCATTTGTTTCTGTGGTCTGTCATAATGTTCAATGACAATCTTAGCTAGTAAATTGTTTTGATATGACAGTTTCATGGGAGAGCCTATATTTTGTGGAAAATGCACAGGTACTTGGAATATACACCACCATATACATGAATMCAAGTTTCGTTGCATGCGTTTTCTGCAGGGCAGATGGTCTCTTTCTTTTTATTATTATGTTTTAAAGTCTTTTTATTAATATGTTATAAAGAGGGGATGACATGTTCCCTTGAAAAATTGGGGTTTAGAGAGGATTTTATTTGTYATCTTTGGATTGATTTTTCCTTTTTTCATTTATTTCATTGTGGTGCTGTCTCTGCAATGCAAATCTTTAACATCTGCAGAGATATGCCTGCATTATCAGACTAGAATTAGCAGTCTTGGCCACCTGTCAGACTGCAGAAAATCTTAGAATATGACCTGTGAGTTGGTTATAAAAATGTTTTGACAAGAGTTTTAGGGACTTTGCTATAGATCCTACTATATCTCTTTCTGCCCCAAAAGTCTTAACCTTCGAGTCATCTAGATGCCTACTTCTTTTGAAGTAATTTACTTGAAGTATTGTTATTTGTACTTGCTTCCTTATCTGATTTAATAGGCTGGAATCATACAGCAATGTTGGTCTTGAGGAAAAGAAAATGCTAGAAAGAAAGTTCTCCACTTATCTTACTGATGCCATGCAGAGCCTGTAAAATTTATGTGCATAAGGATTTAGGGTAATAGGTAAAAGCTGTAATGAAATATTACCATCAAAAGCTGTGTACAGTTGCAAGATGAATGACAAAAATATCTGGTTTTGAAATTTCTACATCGTTTCTGTATGTTTAAGGCACAAATTTTAATTCCGTGCAGGAAAGAGTTACACTGTGCTTGCCATTGTCTAAGTTCTGTTTGGTGCTTTTGTTAATTTCATAATTATCTTGATCATTGGAAAGCTGGATTGAATTGACAACCTTGTTGTTACAGTTCAGTTTGCTGTAATTGATGTTTGTGCATCTGAAATTCTGTCAATTCTCGTCTGTG
This sequence comes from Picea mariana, assembly GCA_032191745.1. Classification (NCBI taxonomy): domain Eukaryota; kingdom Viridiplantae; phylum Streptophyta; class Pinopsida; order Pinales; family Pinaceae; genus Picea; species Picea mariana. Next base: position 23,297 of record JASDQU010949080.1, on the reverse strand, counting down.
CAATTTAACCCTTAGCTTAGATGAACTCAGATGGCTAAGAAAGTATTCAAGTCACTACACTTAGAATTTATTTTTTTCCCTAGCTTTGAAAATGATTACCTGCAAAGGAAACAATCCGTTTTATTAATAATTATGATTTGTTTTGGTGTCCTGTTGTAGAAATTTTGAAAATGTGACTTTTGTTGCAAATTCACAAAAAATCATCACAACATTTAGTTTTTCTGGATTTAATTTTTGTGAACTTTCAACCTTAGGGCCGAATCTATAATATAAATTACAGAAGTATATATTTCACTTCTGTCCAACCCAATTCACAAGGCAGCTCAAGAAAATAAATACCAAACAAGTGTACTTCAATGCAAAAATGTTTCAGCCCTTCGGGCACACTTCTCAAGCATATAACTGATCTGAAAATACTTGTTACAACGGATTCTCACAGGAGTAGATTTATGCCTTTAGCTTTTATATGTTTGTCAATTCACTTATCAAAATCAGCTAGCTGTCCATGATAAATCTGCATACCAAACAGCCCTAGAAACTACTCATTCACCATGAGATTATAAGCTGAAAATCAGATATGGAAGAACCCGAAGTTTGGACAAAGAAGTACTCTTCATATATACAATAAATGAAGCTACAAGTACATACCAACAACTTATCACACTCTGGTACAAGATAGTTATTCAAGCTTGTCACATGCTAGGACTCTCCAATACCTGCAAACCCTAGCAAGGGCATCCACTATCAATAACAAACCCTAACCAACAATACAAAAGCCTAGCAAAGCATCCCACCAAACTATCTAGCGAACCAAAGGCTCCACAATAAGCTAGCATCAAGACAAGAAGTCAACCCTTGATCTTTCACCAAACTTGTCTCTCACAAACTCTCCACACTAGTGTTCTTGTTTTCCTTAGGATTTACAAACCCTAGCCGACTTGTATCACACAAGCACATGGTTGACACGACAACTCTAGTGCCAGCCTTCAAGTCTACATGTCCATCCTATGGTTTGAGTCTTCAAGCCCTTGGTCCTCAACTCTTGCATAAACACAAGCACCAAGACCTCCATGGAACATCAAAAGTATAATAAACAAGTCTTTTTCCAAGCAAAGTATTACACCAAGTTCAAGACTCGTCAAGCTAGGCTCTCCATGATCTTGCCCTAGTGTCCATGCATCACACCAGATTAAGGTTACAATATCACCTAAGGCACTAGCTCTCTTCTACATGTCTTCTCCAGGGTTGAAACCCTAGGGATACCTCCTCTTGCTTCACGACAAGAGCCACAACCTCTAAGAGACAAATCATCAACTCCTCTACCACTATGTTCTCCTCTATGTTTCTTGTGTTGATATTATGGTAGCTTCAGGAGGTATGAACCTCCATTGTGACCTTTGACAAAGTTAGAATGTTCTGGAAGAAAGAAAAGAAATGAACATAACCCTAGAAGAGATGTCGGCTGAGAGAGATAATTAATATGAATTAATTAGTACCTAGAATGAGAAGTCGGCCCAGACAGTCTGCCAGGATTACTATAAATACAGGGAGCCAGTCTTTTATTTGACACACTTCTCAGAATTACAGCAAGTCACTTGTGCGCACTGTGGTCTGGCAATTTTGTGCACAAGTCTTGGAGAAGGTGCTGCGCCAGTTTTGGGTTGGACTCTCTGATTAACTTTGGTTACTTCTTGCTTGGTGCACTAGACTTGCTTGGCTATTGGATTGCTACCAGGATTCTTCTCTCTGTCAAGGTGAAGGTGCTCGGAGGGTGGCTTCGGCCTATGGTTGGGTGACAATAGTGATATTATCTATGGTAAAACGAGCACATTCTAACAGGTTATGGGCCCACACCTCCTTCATTCAGTGTAACCACTGGAAGGAAGCATAGCCATTAGGATACTAAGCTCGCTGAAGAATTGCCACTAGGGTTACTAGCATGAGCAACTTCCAAGACACTGTCACTAGGGTTACTAGCAGGAGCAGTTGCAGAAACTCTAAAACCTAGATCCAACACCTAGTGATGGAGCATCTCGCTCAAGGAGAAGTTATTCAAGTGTTCCTTAGTTCAACGCACCTCTTGGCACTCTCAGAAGACAAAAACGTCAAAGTTGAAGTTTTGGATCAAGGCATGACCAATCACCAGTCAACCGAAGTCATGAGTGAAAAGACCAGTCTTCTACACTACTCAGCACTCACAGGAACGATTGAAGATAACATGTGGATAATTTATAGTGGAGCTTCGAGGCATATGACGGGAGATCAAGTCAGACTCTCAAATCTAAATGAGAAGAAGACATCGTACAAGGTAGAGCTTGGAGACAAAAGCACTTACCCAGTGGAAGGATTTGGACAAGCCTCCGTCAAGTTGAAAACAAGTAACAATGTTCATTTAAGCACTGTTTTATATGTACTTGGTTTAGAAAAGAATCTTGTATCCATATCTTGCCTAGAAGACAAATGAAACATAATAGTTTTCGTAGATGGAAAAGTGTTATCTTGGCATAAAGACTCTAGCATAGAGAATGCTAGGGTTATTGGAACCCGTGAAGGAAATCTATATAGACTACTAGAACATAATGAAGAAGCTCTTGTACATGATAAAGTCAATCCCAATGAACTTTGGCACAAAAGGTACGCTCACATTAACTATCAAGCATTACCTTTTCTCAAAAAGATGGTTGAAGGAATACCAGAATTGCAGTCTACACATGAAGGAATTTGCAAAGGATGTGCTCTTGGAAGGAACATCAAGAAA
>JASDQU010949079.1:10484-43060 GCA_032191745.1 Picea mariana | reverse complement strand
CCATCTATTGTAAAAAGGCCTTTCGAGCCTCATTGTAACCTTCTTCTTGCGAATGCGAGTAGCCGTCACATCTCTTCTCAGAGATAAGCTGCCACCATTCTAGCGAGTCTTTCACTCTGTATTTTTACAGCCTCTGTACATTTCTTTCATTAATAGAAATCGTGTATTACTGTATCTCTGTGTTTATGGTTGCAGCTATGATATATTTCTGTTGTATTATTGGATATACGCAATATCTATGTGCATTTCTTTATTATATCTCCGCTCTCATTTCGTGCCGAAAATAATCCGGATCACCCCATCATTATGGATGATGAAAAAACTAGGGAAATCATAATGAGTTCAGGTGTGATGTGTAGCGGATGAACCTACAAGTATAGGATGAATAATAAAAGGAGGGTTATATCGAAGTGAGAGGGCTTGGACAACAATGAGGAAGACATAGAGGATATCCATGCCATGGGGAACATTGAGGATATCTTGCACACCACATATGAGAGGAAAACCAAAGGTTATGGGTTTGGCACAAAAGAAGTCTTTCCATTCCATATCCGAATTAATGTGGAACCCACAACCCCATGTGCGACTAACACAACAGAAGAAGAAAAAGCAGTTAACCAACAAGTGATTAGTGGCAGAATACTTTTTTCAGGACATGGGTCCATTAGAAAAAGTGCAAGTTCAACAAGTAATAGTCAAGTCTCTACACCGCACAAAGGTGGTAGTTCAACAAATTTCACAATGGCAGGACAAGATACAACCATCAAGTTACCAGAGTTACGAGGGGATCGTTCAAATGACCCATAAAAACATTTTTTCATCTGTGAGAAGATATGGGAAAAAAATAGATTACATACAAGGATACAAAGGTTGCGCAATTAACAATCAATTTTTGAGACCACACATTATATTGGTACACGGGTCTCTCAAAAAATAACCTAACATGAATACCTACAACTATAGAAGATGTGAAGAGGAATTTAATAAATGAATTTGAGAAGCCTAGTTCAAAATACCAATTTATGAATGAAATGATAGAGATCAAGCAGAAACCAGGAGAATCAGTCTGGGAAGTGGATCAGAAATTCAAGAGGTTAAAAGGTAAGTTAAAGTACACTATTACTAATAGAAAACATAGCCATTTGTTTGTTAATTCCTTGTTGCCACACTTGAAGTATCCTTTGAGTCAACAAAAATTCCAAAGTCAGGGTGAGGCATTGGAGGTAGCCTTACAATTAGAGTAAAACCAATACAAGCATACAGATCCAGTTGTGGAAGATTATGAAGCAAGATCTAAAGAACTTAACATTCCCATTAAATCAGAACAAAGGGAAGGAAAAAAGATAAGATGTCTAGTGTAGAATGTGCATGACAGAAAGTCATCACAAGAATGAGTTTCCATTATTTTCATAGTATATTGGAGTGGGTATGCCAAAACTTTTTTCCCCATGAGGACCATGGTGTGATATTTGAAAAACATATGGGCATGATCCCTATCATTTCCCCTTGATGTAGAAATATCAGACAGTTCTGAAGAGTACATATTGCAACTTTTGTAAGTCAGTTGGGCACGAAGACAAGGACCATAGAACCTTGGAGATGATGGAATAAAGGATTGTAGATACATACAGGGTGCATTATGAACATGTAACAGGACAACATGCATAATAACCATAGTATAACACTGTGCAACAACCACATTACAATCCCATGCAACAATTTTTAGCACAACCATAATATAATGCACAACAATTTCAAGGGAAACTTGAGTATAACCTTGCATAATAGTGCACAACAACACAAAAACAAAATAATCCACAACCATATTATAATCAAGGACTTCAGTATAACACACTGCATAGATACAATCAGGGTGACAAAGGAGGCATAAGAGGAGGAGGTCGTGGAGGAAGAGGATTTGGAGGAGGTCACGGACCAATAGTGTGTCATAATTGTCATAAACCAGGGGACTATGCAAGATACTTGCCACATCCACCTGCAACATGTATGTACTTTCACGCAACAAACCATGAAACATAGGATTGTACAACACTATTGATAAAAATACAGGACAAGAAGAAGCACACTAATCAAAACATGTAATGGATCGGGGTGGAACACAGAGAAGAATATGGGAAGAAGATTAACATAGTGACTAGAGGTGGCCAAGATAGGAGAAGATGCAGCCAAGAAAGATCAGGACTAGTACCAATGGGTTAGGAAGAATACAATGCTAGAGCATAAGTTTAATGCACACAAAGAGAAAGAGCTATTCAAAGAATCTAGACAAGCGATCTTGAAGGAAAATACTATGTCCACTTCAGGAACGAAGCTAGTAGATGAGATACTAGTCTATGACATGCCCTCATTATTTGATTGAACAAATCGAGATCAATCTTCATACCAAGTAAGTAACTTAAGAAACTTTTTGGGAGCTTGTGTCAAATTTTTGAGTAATAAAAATTCCTTATAATTGATGTAGAATTTACTGGAAAAGTGTAATCTCGGGGAAGAGGGGGTAAAAGGGTAAATCAGGTCCAAAAGAAGAGAAGAAGCAGTGGGAAATTTGATATTGAATGCTAACAAAGAAGATTTCAATATGGGGGATATTATAATAGGCTTAGGATTTGAATTCAATGTTCTTCCAAATAAAACTTGGGAATCTATGGGAGAACCACAATTAGGGTATTCACCTATTCATTTGAAGATACAAAATCAACACAAAGTGGAGCCAATAGGAAGGTTGAAAGGAGTTCTAGTATATCTAGATGGTGTGCACACCATGGATGACTTTGAAGTCATTGACATTGTGGATAATACTTCACCATATCCAACATTGTTGGGTCTGTATTGGGCCTTTGATAACTAGGCTATTATTAATTTGAAAAAAAGGAAAATATATTTGAGTATGGAGAATACTGAGTTATTGCGACATTGTATCCGTCAGAAGGACACATGTATGTGGAACATGTGATAAATAATATTCTTACAGAATACGTGAATCAACTATATAGGATTATCGTGCACGAAGAAGATTATACCAACCCAATTGCAGATGGCGTGATCAGTTGGAGGAGTATTAGTTCTTGTGCTTTAGACTTTGACACAAGACTGGAAAATTGGAAACAATGATTACATGAACTGTATACTAGGAGATGTGCCAAAATGACGCATGCGCTAAGATGGGTTGGTACAAAGTTAAGAGAACCTCCCACTTTTTATGGATTAAATGATTTAAAATAATTTTTGATGAGATATGAGGTAGAATTTATGGAAAATAAGAGATTACCAACAATAGATATTGCTTTAAAATCTACACCTGCAATATGTTGGGGTACACACAAGGAAAAGATCAACAATTGGTTCCAGTGAAAAAGGTTACTACACATAAGATTTGGCATAGAGCAGGAACACACATATGAGGAGAAATATGAAGGATTTGGACAACCCCAAGAACATGTAGAGAGGTGCATAGTTCAATGAATATTAGTACCAATAGAAGAATGGCCACACGACTTTATTCACACACTGGAAGGCATTCCGAAGAATTGGTACATAGACCAGGAACACCACAAATAAATTTTCAATTGGGAAGAAATACAACAAATCTTGTAGTTACATTTTCCTTTGAACATGATAGTCTAGAGATGGATACAACACTGAAAGTGGTCAGAGATAGGATATTTGAAGAACGATATTTTGAAATAATTCTAACATATCAGAGGCATGCTATTCAGAAAGTCAAACAATTGCTACATTGCTATCATGTAGCATAAGGAGAAGAACCCGAAGAAGATAATCTGTGAAATATATAGATCTTAGAAGTGGAAGGTGAAAGAGAAGTAGAAGGTCCCAATATGGACTCAGAATATTATGCTGCACCCTTAAATATTAAGAAGGTAAACATTGGTATTGAAGATAACCCAAAGATGGCTAGTATTGGAGATTATTGGGATCATCAAACATTAGAAAGGATCACAGAATTATTGTGTGAATACAATGATTTATTTCCAACAACATTTTCAGAGATGAAGGGGCTAGCAGGTGTAATATTCCAGATATAAAAAGTATGCAGAACATAAATAAAATGATAGAAATGGAAGATGAACAATGATATAACCAGAAAAACACCACAATAATACCAAAATGATGCCAGGATAACACCAGAAAGAGAACTTTGATTACTGAGAGCAATGTTCACTTGCCTCTTCGAGGGGAAAATATCCAGCATAACAGAGCTCTATTACAATAATATCCAAGACAAAAAGTTCTCATACCCTCGACTGCTATTTATACTAAATATGTCTATCAAAAGAACCATATAGAGGAAGATCCTTCTAGAAGTGGAAGCTTCTATTAGGTATTCTTACATTCGACTTATTCTTTCTTATTGCTAGGCCTTATTAATACTGTCCTTTATTACATCAAAATATTTTATTCTACCTACGTGAGGGGTTAGGTCCCTAACATGTCCTCCCCCTTAAAAAAAACGTTGTCCTTAAGGCTTGAGATGTGGAAATTGCTGCTGAATGGTAGCTGGTTCCCAAGTGGAATCTGCTGGGCTTGTATCTTTCCACTGAACTAACACTTCCTTGATGGTTCTCTAATGCAGGTGATGCTCATGTTGGTCCAAAACTGCTTGTGGTTGTAGCCAAATGGATCCTTCTTCGTCCAACTCAGGAAGGTTAGTTTTAGTTTGGCACTTAGTTCCAATCACCTTCTTTAAGTAGGAAACATGAAAAACAAGATGTAGCTTAGAATGACTGGGAAAATATAACTAATAGGCCACCTGTCCCACATGCTTGAGAATGGTATAAGGACCATAAAATTTGGGCACCAGTTTTTGAAAATGTTTAGCCTTGAGGGATTTTTTATTGTAAGTTTGTAGTCAAAGAAACACCTGATACCCTTCTGCAAATTGACATTCAAAGAGATCTTGATCTTCTTGTTTCTTCATGCGATTCTGGGCCATGACCAAATTCTATTTGAGGGTATGGAGAATAGCCTCTCGAACTGTAAGCATTTGGTCAACCACCTGGACCTTCGAGACACCTAGTAAATATGAGAGAACTGAAGGTGGATTTTGTCCATATACCACTTCAAAAGGATTCATGTAGGTAGCTCTATGGTATGAAGTGTTGTACCACCATTCATCTAATGGTAACCATTGAGCCCACTGATGTTTCTTTTCCGAGGAAAAACACCTCAAATATATTTCCAAACACTTGTTGACAACTTCAGTTTGACCATCAGTCTGGGGATGATAACCTGTGCTGAGATGAAATTGGGTTCCTTGTAGCTTGAACAGTTATTTCCAAAAATTACAAGTGAAAGTTGGGTCGCGATAAAAAACAATAGAATGTCACATGCCATGAAGCTTGAAGACCCGATCCATGAAAAATTGAGCCAAAGGGGATGATGTAAATGGGTGTTGAAGAGAACACAAATGAGCATACTTGGAAAGGAGATGAACCACCACCATGATGAATGATTTATTTCCCGATTTAGGTAATCATACAATAAAATCCAAAGAGAGATCCCACCAAGTAGCAGGTGGAATCATAAGCAGTTTGTTGGCAGCCACCATTTCTGTTGATTTTTATCACAATTAAAGTCACCACAAAGAGATTATACCTTTCTGTAGATACCACCTCCTTGCCTTTATAAACACTTATGTTTCCGCGTTTCGAGGCAATGATTGGGATAAACTTATCTTATGAGTTTTTAGTTTAATTTTTCGTTTGTTTTTGTTTAAAAATTCATGATTGTAAGCATGAATTTAAATAAAAAATTGGTTTGGGTTCTGTAGTTCTGTTTTCTACCTAAGAAATTTCACTTTGAAGGCACCCATATGTTGATAAGATTCAAGTTTTATAAACTCATTGATTAATTCACCATCACAATTTTTATGCATTATGGGTAATGACTCATAATCAGTTCTATGGTTTATCGTTTGGTTTTAATTTGTGAAATGTATGAATGCACAAACATTGGATTAACATTCAATATGGGTTTCATGCTCTCAATAGTCATATCTACTCCCATATCGTGGTACAGGTCTGATGTACCCACCATTACACCTCACCCTGCTTTCTTGTGCATTAATGAAACCATTTATTATTCGAATTGGTGTTTGATACTGGTGGAGGGTTTGGTATTCATTATAGGTAATGGCTCATAGTTCTGTGCACCCTCTGGTTTTTCATTTTTACAAACTCATTCTATCAAGCTATGGCAGTCTCCAAACTTCATAGTTTTTGGGCCGTTTTAGTTTCCACAGACCTCTCTTTGCTACTCATTTATTGGAAGCTTAAGTCTCCCTCCTGTGATATATTTTGTGTCCATTTCACGATGGCCATGGCCCCTATGGTTCGAATCGAACCAAACGACTGTCAATCTCTTCTTTCCCATGATGATGCCATCGATGATTTGAAGGCTCATGGTTGGGATATCTTCCTCAGGAAATTCGAAGGTTACAATTTTGTGGTCGCACAGGCCTTTTCATAGCCATTTGATGGGTTTATGGCTAAGATCGAGGGTGTGCAATTGGAGGTCACAGAGGACTTCATAGCCCAGGTGATAGGACTCCCGCAGGAAGGTGAAAAGTGGTTTTAAAATGACAAAATGGAGGATGTTTCGTGGAGCTTGTTCATGGTCTCTTGCGATTCTACCTGCTTCCCTAAAGGTATTCCTATTAACCTCCTTAAACCTCAACGACAATACCTTATATTGATTTTGAAACAATTTATAACCTACGAGGGTAGGTATGGTTTGGTATTTTTATACCATATCCGAATGCTCATGATATTTATAGGGTTTGATTTGAACATGTTGTTATACTTGTTAATGAGCCTATATAAAATGTCCAAGCACTATAAAATATAGAGCACGAACCCTTTGTCGAGCCTATTTCATCACGAGCTCGTAAAAATCCTGTTGCTATCACACTTATCACAAATAAGGGATAATTGGGAAAGTTTCCTGAGTCGAAATGGTTTTTCCGAGACCAACAACATAGTGAACCCACCTTTAAATGTAAACCCCAATTTTGATCGTCTCGTGACCGACAATCAAGGTTTCATTTCACTTGATGGCTGTGAAGTTAATGAATCTGTTTCTATTGCTTTTCAAACTCCCGTGGTTAATAAATCATGATGTATTTTCTTGTCCAGGAAATCATTGGAATAGGTAGTTGATGAATTAAAAGGAAATGTTCCCCCTATTCTTGCTAATGAACCTAATCAGAACCATAGTGATAAACCTGATGTAAGAAAATTTCATAAGGGTAAGAAAAAGTAGAGTTTAGATTTGAATTCCATGAACAAGAAGTCTGGTCGATTGATATATAAGATTTTAAGGAATCGAAAAAAGGATCATTTGAGCTCGATATCTACGATCGAGGTCAATGATCACTGTCTAGATCAAGAGATAAATGATTTCCTTGCTCAGGAAGATCTAGACAACCAATCTCTCAAGAATGAAAATGTTCGTCAGTTTGAGCAGTATGATTTTGTGTCTAGGTTACCTCCATGTTTGAAAGACCAAGAGGGTTTTTTTGGCATTATTCATGACTTGAAACAATCCACATGGAAGCATGAAATACCCATTGCTGAATACATTCTACATCGATATGATATAACACCAGTACATTGTGACATTTTCTTAGATTGGGTAGAGCATTATTACAGGGATATACCACTGTTACAGGCCCAAGTAAAACATCTAGCTTCTCAAAATTCTCTACTGGAACGAGAGAGCCAAGAGTTGAAAGAACACACAGAAAGGGAAAATAAAAGACTCAAGAGATCCGGTAATATGATCATAAAAAATGCAACCAAATTCAATGCCATCATTAATTCGGAACTGTCTAATCCTTCACTTGTTAATTTCTAATGGTAAAGTGATTTTATTTTATTTTATTTCATTCTATTATGAGAAATCAAAATAGGAAGATTTAGTTTTGATTTTATTTGTTAATAATAAGACTATCTATAGAATATTTGATTCTGTAATCAGTTTCTGAAAATTGGCTAACATTATTTCCTGAATACCAATTTCGTTATTTCTATCTACAGGAAGATGATAATTATGATCTTTTTTACAAGGAGAAATCATCTTGGATCGTACTCTCTATTATCCAATAGTTTATTTATTTTATGTTGATAAAACTTTCTTATTATTTTAACAAACCAACTCCTAGAGGAATGGTTTCAGTTGTACTATTTTTGTAATACTATCTATTTTTTAGGGATTGCACTCTATCTTGCATGATAAGAGTTGGTGAATCCTAAACTGGTTTAAATAGTGATCACTGTTAGTGGTGAAGACATATTTGGCTGGGATACATTATAGACATATGATTTTTGAAAACCTCTATGGAGAAGTTGTTCATCATTTGGCTTTAAACTTGTGTGACGCTTACCCATTATGTTTTTTGCCTCCATCCTATGAAATATCATAATGCTTGATGCAACTTTAGTCTGGTTATCGTATGGTATTTCATATTATTAAGTACTTTAATTATGTCTGTAATTTGTTGTTCCATATTACATCTATGATCAATCTTCCATTTAATTATTGTTGATTTATGTTAGATATTGAATGATGGATTATATGAATGCTTTGTATTGAGTTTCCTCTATTATAAGTGTACATTATTATAAGGTCACCAGATCTATACATTTATCATTCTGTCATTATATTCTCGCTTCAATGCATCTTTGATTTTATTTTGGGACTGTTAGCACTGTTCTCTTATAGGTTCCCCTCGTAGGCTGGACAGTCAGGAGTTTGAATTGCACGAGAAGATAAATTCAGTTTAGTCGATTAGTTACATGTTAGTTTACTTGTTATTTATTTAAAATATTTTGTTAATGAAATAAGAAAAACATGAATTAGCTTTTGACTTTTTATGTATTCTTATTTCAAATATTATTCGATTAGAATTCATTATTTTAGATCTTTAGACATTAAAAAAAAAAAGAAACAAAAAATAGTATGTTATTTCTTTATCTCTTTCATAAACAATTTCAAAAACATTCATTTTGCAAGATGTCAAGTAAATCTTGTATGCTGTACATAAACTGTTTATAATCATATGCACATATTTATGTTTCCATTTGAACTTTTTTAATTATTATATTATTAGTATCATAGATTTATAGATTAGTTTCTTTTCTTTTATTATTTTAAGGACTTTAGTTGGCCAACAAAGACATTAAACCCGTCGAGTCATTTCATTTCAAATGGATTGGGTTATTTAAACAACCCTGATCCAGATTTGACCTTCCAGTTGACGATGTGTCAAATACACCCGTTAATAAATGGTTCTAGAAGGAGGGCTTGAATTTGATTGATGGCACGTGGAGGTCGCAAGACCCCTCCAAACAACCATTCTCCCATTGCGACTCATAGTTGCACTGACAAAAATGTTACACTTGAAACAACAACTACCTCAAATGAAAACCCTAATATTCTTGTCGAACCAGTGACACCACTCCTCAAGAGATTGACGTCCATGAATTTTTCCACTAGTCACTTATAAGAACTCAAAGTGCCTTATCCTGTATTAGACAACCTGGTAGACAACTCAATCAACCCCTTGACTTTACAAACTTACAAGAACAACTTCAAAGCACTGGTCTGCCTAGAAACACTGTAGGGGCTGTGAATATCACCAATCCTACTGAAACCCTTATCCCTAGTGCCGGAGGATCTGGTATTCCACCATCCCCAACTAGTTCCTCTCAACCTTGTTTGGGAGGTGAGTCCTCAGATGAAGGTAGTTATTCATCAGAACTGTCCCAACCTTCAAAACCACCTTCTCCCATGGAAAACCAAAATAATACTTCCAGAACTTGGCTCGATCAAGATGTGGTGGCTGTACCCAGACCCCAACACCGATTACCTAAACATCCGAAGAAATGGCTGCCCAAGTTCTATCCAGATTCAAAGCAATCAACTGAGGATCACATCAAGAAATTTATGTTATCCATTAGACTCCAGAGTGTTGAACACAAGGATGTGGTATGGAGATTATTTCCTTATACTTTTGAGGGAAATGCCTCCACTTGGTATTTTTCTTAACATCCGCAGACCATCGTCTCTTGGGACAAGTTCGAAAGTTGTTTTCTGGAAAAAATTGGAGATGATAAATCTCCATAAGTCTTGGTTATGGAACTCGCTAGCTTAAAAATGAAATCTAAAAAAAAAGTGAAGGACTTTAACCAAATGTTTCTCACATTAAAGAACAAAATCCCTGTCGATTTGATGCTTGCAAAAATATTAGTTGTTGCATATTATACTAAGGCCCTACACAATAACATAACAATATGGGTGAAAAGGTCCAAAAAGAACACTCTGTTAGAATCCTTTGAGGAGGAAATCCAAATTAAGAAATTTATATTAAGCCTAAAAGATAATATTAGTAATGAAACTAAAACAACTTTATCTTCTAAGAAGAAAATATAAATTCTTACTAGGCCTCCTCAAACAAAAAATCAACAAGAAACTTTAGACTTGGAGAGCTTTGAAAAATATTTCCAAAAACTATCCAATCAGGTCATTGACTTGAAGAGATCAGCCGAGGAGGCATCCAAAAAAGAAGAAGTTTCAAACCTCCTTTTAGAAATCCTTTTCCTCCAAATCGGCCAAACCCGACCACAGAACGTCTAAATTTTGAAAATTTATAGTATGCTTTGCAGACGATATTAGAAGCACATGAAAATTTTGTTTCTATTCCTCCTGAAAATTCTGATGATACAATTGAAGAAGAGATACTAGAAGAGGAGGAATCATCTCCCCCTCTTTTCGGGCACTTGTCGGACAATATTTTCTAAGAAAATTTTGAAACTGTCCACCCCTACAACACTAGGAGTAAAACACAAACCAAGCCTATTATAGAGACAAGTAAAAATGTGTTTCCTAAACAAACAAAGAAAACTGAAACTAGAAAAAACTTAGTTGCCCTAGTTTTAGAGTATGGTTTAATCGAAGATCTGAAAAAGCTAAGGGAAAATATTTCTATTTTTGAACTATTGAAATTTCCTCTTATTTTGCAAAAAATGCTTCAAAGCATCGCTGAAAACAATGAAAAGAGTGATGTTAGCGGAAAAAAGTCAACAGAAATTGATTCAAACGCAGCCACAAATGTCCCAACAAAAAAGACATCCGAACCTCAAGACAAAAGGGACTTGGCAGAGAAAACTGTAGAAAATGTAAGTAAAATTGTCTTAGGGACAACAATAAAAAATTAGCAAAATTCTGTTGTTTCCACATGGAAAAATGTCCCACCTTTTTTATTAACCTTTGGAATTTTTAATAGGAATGTACATAATTGCATGGTTGACTCTGGTGCATCATCAAATGTGATGCCTCTGTCAGTATTCCATAAAATTAATGCAGAAGTAGAACCTTCTGATCTTAAAATTATTCAGCTAGATCGAACGAATGTTAAAGTGATTGGTGAGCTTAAGAATGTACTGATTAGATTATCATCCAATCCTAAAGTTCATCAGATTATTGATATTATCATTGTTTATTTTATTGAAGTTTATGGTCTGTTTTTAAGAAGAGATTGGTCAGAATAGCTGCACGGTTATTTTTCCACAGACTGGTCTCACTTGTGGTTGCCTGAAAATGGACAACCCAACAAAATCAGGATAAACCAAGAACATTGTCTTAAGCATACCGTGACAGATTTGAATGATCCAAACGAGCCTTTCATTACCACAACAAATTAAGTGGAAACGTAGGAGACAAATACCTTTTTCGGTAACTTCATGACTGTAATTTCTCCTATCACAGACCCATAACAACAATCTGAAGTAATGGTCTGCACTCATATATCATCTTCACCAAATATGCCAAACACCACTAATGACACACATATCTATTCCTTATATTTCAATGGATCTAAATCCCTAGAAGGAGCAGGTGTTGGTTGTTTGCTCATTGACCCTACATGTAATAAAGCTTTTATTGCTTGTCGATTAGAATTTGAATTCGCTAACAACACGACCAAGTACGAATCACTTCTGCAAGGACTCAGGAAAGCACTCGACATGGATATGCAAAATATGGTAGTCTTTGGCGATTCAGAAATAGTAGTAAACAGGTAAGGAATGCAATACACTATTTGTCTCCGCATATGATGAGTTACCAAACCGAGGTATGGAGTTTTATGCATAAATTTTCAGCATTTAATATAAATTCTATCCCTGGGATGAGTAATTCAGAATTTGATCTACTAGCCAATGTTGCATCTAAGTTGTTTCCTGTTCAAGGTATTTCTCCTAACGCGTTTCCAGTTGAATTATTGTTCAGGCCATCGATTCTGGATAACATAAAAAACTGGAGGGTATTCGATGATGACCAATAGATCATCAACTTTCTGCATATGGAAGACACCTTCCAGGATCTAGTCATTGATGAAAGCACACATGATGAGAATCTCCGAGACTTTACGGTAATATCTGATCCTCGATATCCTGAATCAACATCTGAATTGGTAAACTCTATCCCCAGATCTGTTGTGAGATTAGAAAATTTTTATGACTTGCATGATAAGTTTAGAGGGGTAGTCAACTGTAAAACTAAAAGTTCCTCTTTGATCTATGAAACGATTAATTTAGGACCAAGAGATAATCCTCAAAATATTAATCTGGGAAAGGGATGTTTCGAGAAAGAAAGATCCACTTTCATAAAATTATTTAAATAATTTAAATATGTATTTGCGTGGATGTATGATGACTTAAAAACTTTTGATCCAAACATCATACAACATGTAATCCCTATGAAATCCCAGACTCAGCCTTTTCAATAGAAATTGAGGAAAATGCATCTTAAACTCGAACCTGCTGTTAAAAATGAACTAAATAAATTACTAATTGAAAAGATAATTTTTCCAGTTAGGCATACTCAACGGGTCTCTAATTTAGTCCCTGTAAGGAAGAAAAATGGTTAAATTCGACTTTGTGTTGATTTTCCTAACTTAAACCGAGCCTCTGATAAAGACAACTATATTGTTCCTCCGATGGAACAAATTATACAACAGGTGTTTGGTTCCGAAAGACTATCTCTTCTAGATGGTTTTTCGGGATACAATCAGGTCCTTATGTCTCCTTCAGACCAGCTTAAAACCACCTTTCATATCCCATGGGGCACTTACGCCTACAGGAAAATTCCTTTTGAATTGATAAACGCTGGTGCCACTTTCGAGAGAGCAATGGATATTGCTTTTCATGGCCTCATTAACCAGTCAGTTGTGGTCTACCTTGATGATGTCACTGTCTTTTCTAAAAACAAGAAATATCACTTATCTCACCTTAGAGTTGTCTTGGAATGATGTCGTAGGTTCGACATATCACTCAATCCTAAGAAATCAGTTTTTGCAGTAGAGCAAAGAAAACTGCTTGGGTTCATAGTATCTAAGGATGGAATGATTATTGATCATGAAAGAACCCAAGAAATTTCTAAACTTCCCCCTCCTTCTTCCAAAAAGGTCATGCAATCCTTTTTGGGCAAGATTAATTTTATCAGAAGATTTGTCCCGAGTTTCTCGAAAATGGTTAGACCGTTACAAAATTTAATTAAAAAGGATATTGTGTACCGTTGGGGACATCAAGAAAGTCATGCTTTTGATTCAATTAGAAAAGAAATAATAGAAGCCCCTTGTTTGATGAGTCTCGATTTTTCTCAGGATTTCACTCTTTACACTTTTGCATCTGACGGATCTTATGTTGTTGTACTTACACAAAAAAATGTTGAAAGCAATGAGATAACCATTGCCTTCATGAGCTCAGATTTTAAAGGAGAAGAAATTAATTACCCAACAGTAGATCAATAGGCATATGCTATTTTTAAAGAAGTGAAACACTTCCGTTCTTACTTTCGAAAATCCAGAACCAAATTTATTGTTCCTTACCGGGCTGTGAGAAACTTGTTAGTACAAAAAGATCTTGGTGAGAAGAGGGAAAATTGGATGACATCACTAAAGGAATATGACCTTGAAATAACTCCTGCATAGATTGTTAGAGGTCAAGGCCTATGTAAACTAGTGGCTGACTCAGTTGAGGAACAAGAAAGTCAAATAAATACATCAACTATAGATTAGCACAACGAAATACATATCAACTATGTACAAACTACACCCAATTCTTGGTATGAAAACATTAGATTTTATTTAACGCATCAATCTACTCCCCATAATCTTGATTATAAAAACATAAAAGCACTTAGACTTAAATCCACATCTTTCCAGTTAATCAATGATATTTTATTCTGAAATAACTTTGATGGTGTTTTTCTTCGTTGTTTAGAAAAGGAAGAGTCCAAAATAGTGCTGGCTGAAATTCATGTAGGTGAAGCCAGTGGTCACTTTGGTGGAGATACCACTACCCACAAAGTGTTAAGAGTTGGGTACTATTGGCCTAACTTGTTTAGATATGCCCATATGTTGTCCCGTAAATGTATAATCTGCCAAAAGGTTTCATGATGGGTAAAAAATGCATCTTTCTCTTTGCAACCTGTTACTGTAGATGCACCTTTTCAGCAATGGGGTCTAGATATCATAGGACCAATCAATCCCCCATCTTAAAAGAAACACAAGTACATCCTCACAAAAACAGACTATTTCACAAGGTGGTCTGAAGCTGTACCATTAAAAGTGGTCAACACCAATCAGGTAGTGTCTTTTATGAACTCCCATATCATCACTCGATTTGACATTCCCGAATGTCTGGTTTTTGACAACGCCTCTTATTTTTCGTCCCTTGATATGAACATTTTTTCTCTGGAAAAAGGGATTAACTTGAAGTATTCTACTAGATACTATCCTCAAGGGAATGGTCTGGCAGAATCAAAAAATAAAAATTTAATCAAGATTATAAAAAGGAGAGTTTCAGAAAATTAGAAGAATTGGCACAGTGCATTGTACAGTCCACTTTGGGATAATAGGGTAACCCCAAAAGATTCTTTTGGTAATTCCCATTTTTTCCTTGTCTACAGAAGAGAATCCATCCTCCCCCCACATGTCTTACTTCCTTCTCTAAAATTATCACAGAAAGTTAAAGAAGAAGAGTGCCCTCCTCTAGAAAATCAGATAAATGCTTTATTAAAACTAGAAGAGGTGAGAACACAAGCTGAACAGAAACTGGATCAACACCAACAAATTGTGAAAATTTGGTTTGATGCAAATTCATCTTCTAATAGGAATATTGATGTTGGGGATTTGGTTCTCAAATGGGAAAACTCCCATGAGGGTAAGGGGGAACATACCAAGTTCCAAAACATGTGGCTGGGAGCGTTTGTAATTTCTGAAAAATTGGGTCCTAGCTCTTTTCATCTGCATAATTTGGAGGGACATCCAGACACTTTCCTAGTGAATGGACAAGCTCTCAAGAGGTATTTCACTTGATGATTTTTGATCCACCCTCTTGTAAATATTTTTTTAATTTTCTTTTTCTTTTTGATTTTGGTTCTTTTCATTTTGCTTGATTTTGATTTGTTTTCTAAATAATTATGTCTGTGTCACCATTTCATTTGTTGAATGGAATCATAATTATCATCCATCAACAACATTTGATAAATTTTCAAGTACCTAAGAAATAAGTTCTAAAACTCAGATCAACAGAAGTAACTTTCTGCTCAAATCAGTGTTTCTGGTTTCTCATTGAAATTACAGGAAGACGCAATTATCCTTAACAAATTTCTAACGTCGTCCTTTTTTTAATGAAAACAACTCAGCTGTGCTTCCCCATCCTAGAGGTGATTTCTTAACAGAAATTTAAATGTCCAAATCATGATGAAGGTCATCAAAACAGAAGAATAATTTGTAAATGATCAAAATTTTCATTCTATGAGATTTTCAGTATCACCCCGCTCTCTTGAATATCATGAAGTTTCTGCAAATTTATAAACAAATTCTAGAGGGTTGAAAGCACTGTAATGTGTGGGAAGTGTTTTTAAACCCACTCAGACACTAAACAAGTATTCTAGTAGTGGGTAAATGCACTCATGATACCAAGGCAGCTTTGCCGAGGTATTGAACAGGCCCGTTGGCAGTGAAGCAATGTCGGTTTTAAGGAGATTCTCATGTATGTATTTTGATTTGATAAAGTATGAGGATGTTCTTATCATGAATGGACAACTCTTGGATAGGATAGAGGTACTAGAGTGGGTGAAATGACATCCCTTCCGAAGCTATGAATGCCTGCTGGCAGCAGTGGCCCTGTCAATGGTATCGAAGTTATCTGTGTCAACATCGCTACACCCGTAATCTAAATTAGATACCAGATCACATTTTTTGAACATAAATACATCCAATGCTAAAATGCATTATTTTCTGAGTTATATTTGGAATTATTGATTGGTTGTTGACTATTTCTAAAATTTATTTCATCTGACTCTCTAACATAAATTTTCTGGTGATGCAGAGATAACTGCTTCACCTAGTATGTCGCCATTGTTGGCAGCCACCATTTCTGTTGATTTTTATCACAATTAAAATCACCACAAAGAGATTATACCTTTCTGTAGCTGCCACCTCCTTTCCTGTATAAACACTTATGTTTCTGAGTTTTGAGGAAATGATTGGGCTAAACTTATCTTATGAGTTTTTCATTTAATTTTTCGTATGTTTTTGTTTTAAAATTCATGTCTGTAAGCATGAATTTAAATAAAAACTTGGTTTGGATTATGTAGTTCTATTTTCTACCTAAGAAATTTCACTTTGAAGGCACCCACATGTTGATAAGCTTCAAGTTTTATAAACTCATTGATTAATTCACCATCACAATTTTTATGCATTATGGGTAATGGCTCATAATAGGTTCTATGGTTGATCGTTTGGTTTTAATTTGTGAAATGTATGAATGCACAAACATTGGATTAACATTCAATATTGGTTTCATGCTCTCAACAGTGATATCAACTCCCATATCATGGTACAGGTCTGATGTACCCACCATTACACCTCACCCTATTGTCCTGTGCATTAATGAAACCATTCATTATTCTAATTTGTAAGTTTTAAACCTGTGAAGTAAAGAAATGCATATAGATTCTTAAGAAAAAAAAAATTTAATCAATGGCTCATTCACATAGTACACATAGATTTATACCGGAAACCCTCAACCGGGAAAACCTTTCTTATATTCATTATATCGAATTTCACCATTCACTATACAATATATACAAAGTTTTTAGGTATTCTGTAGATACCAAAACCCTAATCCCTAAAACTGGGATTATTTTTAGTAAACTGCTAAAAATAGCAAAATCCGCTAAAAATAACAAAACCGCCAAAAAAAAACAATTTCAGGGCACTGCCTCGAACACTGCGTGTAACCAGGGGAGGGCATACCTACCCCCCCTGGGACCCCCCTAGGAAAGCACTCGATGCACATGACACAAACATAACACTACTATGAGGGATCGTTAGACGCAGTTGTCAAATCTAACACGCCCACACACACACATGCAAAGAATATAACACATATTGTTGTTTTTAAGTTTCTGTGGTGAGGAGTTTCGGATGTGTTGTTCGGATAATCCAGAGTTTACTATAATCTGAATTCACTGCTTCCCTGACAGTTCTGGGATCATCATCAGTAATAGATAAAGAAAAATTGGAACGAAAATCAGGTGGACTATACCTTTTTGGTTGCCTTGTATCTCTCATTGATCTCCTCAATACTGGGGTATGAGGTTCTTCTTCTTCTCCTTATTTTGCTTCCTCTTCTTCAGATGATTCAGATTTTGCATCATCCAACTCAAGTTCTATTTTATTAGGTTCATCTTGTGTTGGTAGGAATTCTTTTTTGGACACATCTTTTACCTCTTTGAAAACAACAACTCGACTATAAACAATTTTCTTGGTTTCTGGGTTCCAAAGCTTATAAATTTTCACACCATCTTTATAACCAATAAAGATACACTTTTTAGCCTTTTTATCCAGCTTACTTATATTTTCCTTTGGAACATGTACATAAGCATCACAACCAAACACTCTAAGATGTTGAAGAGAGGGTTTCTTTCCAGACCATACCTTGTGTGGAGTTTTATCATCCAACGTTGATGAAGGTGATCGATTGACTAGGTAACATGCTATACCCACTGCCTCTACCCAAAATTCTTGTCCTAAATTGGCACCACTGAGCATGCTCCTTGATTTTTCCATTAGTGTCCTATTTTCCTTTCTGTAACTCCATTCTGCTGAGGAGTGTATGGAGTAGTCTTTTGCCTTTCTATACCACACTTCTTACAGAATTCTTTGAATTAATTTCCATAGAATTCTCCACCATTATCTGTTCTCAATACCTTTATTTTCTGCTCTGTCTGATTTTCTACAAGAGCCTTAAACTCTTTAAATTTATCAAATACCTCAGATTTATTTCTAAGAAAATAAATCCATGTGTTCCTTGAAAAATCATCTATGAATGAAACATACTACACAGATTTACCTAGGGATGGAACAAGAACATGTTCAAACACATCACTGTGTATCAACTCTAAGATCCCCTTTTTTCTTGTAACACTAGATGGGAATCTTACTCGAGTTTGTTTACCATATATGAAATGTTAACAGAAATTGAAATCTAAAGTGCAATTAGACATACCTTCTACCATACCTTTACCATGTAGTGTTCGCAGGCCCTTTTCTACAATATGCCCCAGTCTTTGATGCCACAACATGGTCTTCTTTTCTGGGATAGTATTGGTCTTGTCTCCTCCATTTCTTTGCTTAGGGAAAACATAATTGTTACAACCATTAGTATAATTGCTTCCCAACAACTTGTACAGATTTCCACACTGAACTCCCCTCATCAACACCATTTCTCCTCGTACCATCTTGCAAGTTGCCTTTCCAAATACAATATCCACTCTTGCATCTTCTATCTTGCTTATAGATATTAAGCTCCTGGCTAGTTTTGGAATGTGCAAAACCCCAGGGAGAGTTCTAATCCTTCCATCTTTTAGCATCAACTTAACTCTTCCACTTCCCAAGATTTTTGCTGTCAAGTTGTCTCCTAGGAATACATCACCACCATCATATTTTTCATATTTAGAGATCCACTCCCTGTGAGAAGTCATTTGGTATGACGCACTTGAGTTGATAAACCATACATCATGGTCTGCATGTGTACTTGTAGATTCCAGGTAAACATCACCTCCTTCTTCAGTGGAGGTTTTCGCCTCTGTGAAAGAGGTACTATCAGANCTTTGGTTTTTCAACCTTCTTAGACTTGCAATCTTTCTTATAATGCCCTGTTTTACCACACTTCCAACATTTCCTCAAAGATTTTCCTAGAGACTTAGATCTACCTGTAGATTTAGATCTCCACCCCGAAGGCTTACTAGGGTTCCTGTCTTGGGTACACCCTCTTACAAATAAAGCATCTGTGTTGTGACCATCCATTCTTTTTCACCTCAACTCTTCAGATAACAAGGATGCAACTACATCCTCATACTTTAATGTAGATTGAGTGGTACTACCTATTGCTACAACTAGATTATCCCAAGAGTCTGGCAAAGAACATAACAAAGTAATACACTTATCTTCCTCTACAATCATAATATTAACAGAGCCAAGTTGACTTACCAAAGTATTAAAGGCATTTAGATGTTCTGTCACAGAATCTCCATCTTCCATCCTAAGGTGATATATCTTCTTTCGAAGAAACAACTTTTTTACCAGGGACTTTGATTGATACAAATTCCCCAACTTATCCCATAGTTCCTTGGCTGTAGATTCTCTTGAGACATTCAACAACACTGAATCTGCCAGGCAGAGTCGAATAGTACTCCTTGCTCTCCTGTCCAATTTCTCCCAATATTCCTTCGACATACCAGTAGGTGGTGTATTAGTAGTTTGTGCACTAGTAGGTTGTGTACCAGTCATCTGTGTGCCAGTAGGTTGCGTACCAATTGGCTATGTACCAATATCCACAACGATCCATTGTTCTTTGTCTACATGAAGGTCCTCCATCTTCAGCTTCCATAGATCAAAGTTTTTACCATTGAACTTCTCTATCTCGATTCTAGAAGAACTCACCATTCCTCTTTCTGCACTCAAATCACCATTGCAAAAGATCCCACTAAACCCAGGTTTATCATAGACCCAAGATAAACTTGATCTATCAAGACCGAGCCAAACCCTCAACAAAAAAGGCGTCCCTCTGAAGCCAAAAATGAGATCTGATACCACATGTAAGTTTTAAACCTGTGAAGTAAAGCAATTCATATAGATTCTTAAGAAAAACAAAATTTAATCAATGGCTTATTCACATAGTACACAAAGATTTATACCGGAAACCCTCAACCAGGAATAGCTTTCTTATATTCATTATATAGAATTTCACCATTCACTATACAATATATACAATGTTTTTAGGTATTCCATAGATACCAAAACCCTAATCTCTAAAACCGGGATTATTTTTAGTAAATTGCTAAAAATAGCAAAAACCGCCAAAAACAAATTTCGGGGTGCTGCCCCGAACACTGCGTGTAACCGGGGGGGGCATACCTGCCCCCCCCTGGGACACCCCTAGGAAAGCTCCTGGCACACATGACACAAACAAAGAACTACTATGAGGGATTGTCAGACGCAATTGTCAAATCTGACGCACCCACACACACACATGCAAAGAATATAACACATACCCAACAGAATTGGCGTTTGATATTGGTGGAGGGTTTGGTATTCATTATGGGTAATATCTCATAGTTCTAAGTGCCCTTTGGTTTTTCATTTTTAAAAACTCATTCTATCAAGCTATGGTAGTCTCCAAACTTCATAGTTTTCGGGCCATTTTAGTTTGCACAGACCTCTCTCTACTACTCATTTATTGGAAGCTTAAGTATCCCTCCTGTGATATCTTTTGTGTCCATTTCATGGTGGCCATGGCCCCTAGGTGAGAATTGAACCAAATGAATCTCAGGCTCTTCTTACCTATGATGATGTCATCGATGATTTGAAGGCTCATGGTTGGGATATATTCCTCACGAAATTTGAAGGTTACAATCTTGCAGTGGTGCAGGCCTTTGCACAGACATTTGATGGGTTTAGTGCCAAGATCAGGGATGTGAAATTGGAGGTCACAGAGGAATTCATAGCCCAGGTGACAGGACTCCCGCAGGAAGGTGACAAGTGGTTTTAAAATGAAAAAATGGAGGATGTTCCATGGAGCTTGTTCATGGTCTCTCACGAGTCTACCTGCTGCCCTAAAGGTATTCCTATTAACCTCCTTAAACCTCGATGGCACGAAATTATCTTGATTTTGAAACAATTTATAACCGATGAGGACATGTATTGTTTGGTATATTTATATCATATCCAACTGCTCATGTTATTCATAGGGTTTGATTTGAACATGTCGTTCTACTTGTTAATGAGCCTATATAAAATGTCCAAGCGCTATAAAATATAGAGCATGAACCCTTTGTCGAGCCTATTTCATCACAGGCTCATAAAAATATTGTTTCTATCATACCTGTCAAAAATTGGGGATAATTGGGAAAGTTTCCTGAGTCGAAATGGGTTTTCCCAGACCGACAACACAGTGAACACGCCTTTAAATGTAAACCCCAATTTTGATAGTCCCGTGATCGAAAATCATGGTTTAATTTCACCTGATGGCTGTGAAATTAATGAATCTATGTCTATTTCTTTGCAAACCCCCGTGGTTAAGAAATCACGATGTATTTTCTCACCTAGAAAATTGTTGGAACAGGTAGTTGATGAATTAAAAGGAAATGTTCCCCCTGTTCTTGCTAATGAACCTAATCAGAACCATAGTGATAAACCTGATGTAAGGAAATTTCGTAAGGGTAAGAAAAAGCAGAGTTTAGATTTGAATTTCATGAATAAGAGGTCTAGTCAATTGATATCTAGGAGTTTAAGGAATCAAAAAAAGCATCATTTGAGCTCAATATCTACAATCAAGGTCAATGATCACTTTTTAGATCAAGAGATAAATGATTTTCTTACTCAAGAAGATCCAGACAGCCAGTCTCTCAAGAACGAAACTGTTGGTAAGCTTGAGCAGTATGATTTTATCTCTAGGTTACCTCCATGTTTGAAAGACCAAGAGGGTTTTGTTGGCATTAGTCACGACTTGAAACAAGCCATAGGGAAGCATTAAATACCCATTGTTGAATACAGTCCACATCGGTCTGCTATAGCACCAATACATTGTGATAGTTTCTTAGATTGGGTAGAGCATTATTATAGGGATATACCACTATTATAGGCCCAAGTAAAATGTCTATAAGCTTGGAATTATCTACTGGAACGAGAGAACAAAGAGTTGAAAGCACACATAGAAAGGGAAAATAAAAGACAAAAGAGGTCCAGTAATATAATCATAAAAAATGCAACCAACTTCAATGCCATCATTAATTTAGAACTGTCCGATCATTCACTTGCTAATTTCTAATGGTAAAAATTATTTTGTTTGATTTTATTTCATTATGTTATGAGAAATCAAAATAGGAATATTTAGTTTTGATTTTATTTGTTAATAATAAGACTGGCTACAAAATGTCTGATTCTGTAGCCAGTCTATTTCTGAAAATTAGTTAGCATTATTTCCTGAATATCAATTTCGTTTTTTCTATCTACAGGAAGACGATAATTATGCTGTTGTTTTCATGCATAAATCATCTTGGATCGTACGCTCTATTATTCAGTAGTTTATTTCTTTTATGTTGATAAAACTTTGTTATTATTTTGACAGACCAACTCCTACAGGAATGGTTTCAGTTGTACTATTTTTGTAATACTATCTAATTTTTGGGGATTTCACTCTATCTTGCATGATACGAGTTGGTGAATCCTAAACTGGTTTAAATAGTGATCACTATTAGTGGTGAAGAAATATTTGTCTAGGATACATTATGGACATATGATTTTTGAAAACCATCATGGAGAATTTGTTCATCATTTGGATTTAGACCTGTGTGACACTTACCCATTATGTTTTTTGCCTCTATCCTATGAAATATCGTACTGCTTGATGGAGCTTTAGTCTGGTTATCGTATGGTATTTCATATTATTAAGTACTTTAATTATGTCTATAATTTGTTGTTCCATATTACATCTATGATCAATTTTCCATTTAATTATTGTTGATTTATGTTAGATATTGAATGATGGATTATATTAATGCTTTGTATTGACTTTCCTCTATTATAAGTGTTCATTATTATAAGGTCACCAGATCTATACTTTTATCATTATGTCATTATATTCTCACTCCAATGCATCTTTGATTTTATTCTGGGAGTGTTAGAACTGTTCTCTTACAAGTTCCCCTTGTAGGCTGGACAATCAGGAGTTTGAATTACACAAGAAGATAAACTCAGTTTAGTCGATCAGTTACAGGTTAGTTTACTTTTTATTTATTTAAAATATTTTGTTAATGAAATAAGAACAACATGAATTATCTTTTGATTGTTTACATATTCTTATTTCAAATATTATTCAATTGGTATTCGTTAGTTTAGATATCTAGACATTGAAAAAAAAAGAAACAAAAAAATGTATGTGCTTTCTTTATCTCTTTCATAAACAATTTCAAAAACATTCTTTTCGCAATATTTCAAGTAAATCTTGTATGTTGTACATAAATGGTTTATAATCATATGAACATATTCGTGTTTCAATTTGAACTTTTGTAATTATTATATTATTAGTATCATATATTTGTTTGCGTGAAATTTGATCAGACCAAGGTCCTTCTCAGGTTACCAACAAAAGGTACCATGTAGTCTAGAGAGCTAGCATTTTCATCTTCTCTGAAGAGAAGAAGTCTCACTCGAAGCACTACTAATACAGATAAATAGGGAAGGGTAGGGAGAAGACCAAAGAGGATCCATAGAGCAGTCATAACTCATCCCAGTTCTTGCACAAAAGACATTAATAGATCTGAAACACTTAAATGCAAGAATCCAATCTAATTACATTGCGAGCAAGCATTCAAACGCCAAACCATCAAATGGAAATCATAAAACATAAACGAAATACTGTAATGCATAAATAAGCATGTAAAGACACAACATATTTTGAATTTTGGTCTTTCTTCTCAGTAGCTTTAGGATCTTTTTCTAATTACAGACTCAGAACTACATAATAGGACTCAGTATAGACTCCTAGCTCTTAGACCCATGTCACAGAGCTCTAATCCTCTAGTTGGTAGTTCTAATCCATTACAGACTCAGACATGTATTTTCCCAACCTACAACAATTATCAACAACGAATCCTAAAATCTGGGCAACTCTGACCAACCTGACTCTACTCAGCCCAACTGATTAACTCAAGAACTAATGAACCAATTACAGAGTGACGAAGCCATGAATAGGAGAACAACAATAATAGCGACAACAACAATACCAACAAAACTAACAACAATAAAAACAACCCCTTCATTTTTGTTCGGTCCTATATATATATATCTGGTTTGTGTCTTCCTTCTCTATTTGCATGCCTTCTTGTTCTATTGCAACCGTTTGTTGCTTTGCTGGCATTGCGCTAGCTTTTGCAATGGATTTATATTGCTCTTTCTTCCAGCCTCTGATGGAGTTTACACAACTTTTTCTTAGTCAAAACTTGCACAATTATTTCTCAAAATGAAGGGCCCAACAGGCTCCGACCACAATCCTTGAATTGTCCTTGAGTCAATCTCTTGGTTCTTTCACATCCTCCAGGAGCATCTGTTCTTTTCCCTTGTCCACATTTTCTTCTTCTTTGGAATCTTCTGTTTGTTCTTTTTCTTCCTTTACCTCCTCAAATGAAGGGACCAATTCTGGTACCAACTCTAATGCTCTGTGCTTCACTTCATGAAACCTTTCAACTTTGTCCTGCCATTTTTGGGCAAGGAGTGCTGCTTCTGCAAGGAACTGTTGGGTCGTCTCTTTGCTGTATTCCTTTGGCTTGTCTACAACCAACAAGTTCCATTCAAAATCAGTTGTTGCATCAATCTGATGCATTTGCATATAGGCGGTTTGGATTACTAGTCAAAAATCGCGCAACTCTTTCTTAGCTATGGAATGTGCCTCATAGAGTGTATTTAGTTTGTTGTCGACCGAATTTGGTCGAACTTGTGATGTTTCTCCATGGGGTCCATTGTGGCTGCAAATTCTTTGTTTAGCACCTAGATCTTTGTGTGAAACTCCTCTAAGACTTGATTTTGTCGAGCGAAGATGCCCATCCAGTCACTGACTTCTATGAATATTTTGGTGCAGTCCGCTGTGTGCTTGTGTAGTGCTTCTCTGTCATTGTTGCCTTGCAATATTATCTTCTTCATTTGTGCCTGAAGTAGTTGAGGCTGCTATTCTGCTTCCCGTTGGACCTATTGTAGCTTCACTTGGAGCTGGCTAGTGCGATTGGTGAGTTACATCCATGATTCTTGTAACATCTCAATCTGTTGCTCTGGCTCGCTCACATCGCTGACCTTGGGTAGTTTAGGCGCAACCTTTCGAATCTATAGCCAATATTGAGCAAGTTTTTCCTGCACTTTTTCCAGTTTGCGCTAGACTTGGAGTTTTTCATGTGGTTCCTACATTCTGTATATGTGCATCACAAATTGTTCTTTCCTTGCAATCTCAGTTGATGTCTCGGCCTCCTGGAGTCTTTGCTCCAACTGGTCCACTGATGCCCTGATTAAACCAAATAATTTTGGCACTGGCCAGTGTATCATGTCGGTAGATGAAGGAGGTGCTTCAGTGGGTGCTCGCATCTGTAGTGGGAGTCCACTGGTCATTGAATGGTATAAGTGAGTTTCTAGCTCTTCCTCCATTGGAAGAGCTGGTGCGATTCTCATCCTTAGATCGGTAGGTAGAAGAGTCAGAACCTTTGTTCTGGATATGCAGAGTTGCATCAATTCTGCACATTATTAAGGGTTCTGGAGAACCTATTCCATTTGTACTCGCATGGCTGTCAAATCCTGTTCAGTTGTCGCTTCTGGTTCGTTTTGCACATATGGTATCTAGGGCTCATCTAATCCTTCTTTTTGATGTGCTGTGATTTCTTTGGAACCCTCACCCTTGGATGGTGAGGTGGTTGATGATTATTGTCGGGTTTCAACTCCTCTCTAGCTCGAGCATCTTCTTCCTACACTGAAGCTTCAAGATTCTATTCCTGGGTATCTGGATTTGGATCATCTAGCGTCGTTCTCAGCTCAGGGGATTTGGTGTCAGGACTAGAAATATTTTATCTTGGTTTGGGTAATTATCTGGTTATTTGTGGAGGTCGTCGCTCCACTATCTCTAGTGGGTCAATGTGCATTGATTGTGAGGTCATGTTATGATGTGGACCCGTAGTGATGATGTTTGGTAGTTGGAGTGGTGGTGGAGGGTGATGAACAATGACTATGGATGGAGGTGTTTCAGGCTTTGGGTCATCCTGAATATCAATGATAGTGGTGGCTTTGGTCGTGGCATGAGTTCGGGGAGTGAAAGATGCAAGGGGTTGTGGATTCAGGAGTTTGCTCGGTGAGACCCCAGTTCCGGGCCTCTTCACCAATGGTTCGGTACCAAGCACAACACCCAAGATATGGTTAAACTGCACACCGGACAACACAACATTGTTTGGTAGCTATCGGGGGGATACTCTTTTCGTCTGCTCTAGCTGTGATATCTCTTCTTCCTCCTTGGATTTTGTTTGTGTCAGAGCATCTTGCTTCTTTTGCTCGGGGTCTGAACTTGGTATTGCGCCTAGTGCGTTGTCTTTCTTCTTTAGCAGCTCTGTAGGAAAAATGTAATGCATTCCTGATTTACACTGGCCACGTTTGACTCCTGGCCATGAAATGAATTCCTTATCAAAGGCTTCTTCTTCCAAATAGAATGAAAGCATCTATGTGTGGAAACGTTCCTTGTTGACATGTCTCGACCAGATGAATGTGTTGTGTCAGTTCATGTTGAAGGTGATATTCCTCATGTTACTATTGAGGAGCTCCTGCGGGATGCGTAGCCACTGTGTTGCATCTATCATAGCATTATACCATTTGGCAAATGCTACATTGTTGAGTGTTGTGTTCTTTGAGTCTTGTTTGGACTTCCATGGCTCAAACATCTTCACCATGCACCCCTTATCTAGTATTGTCGGTGGTCTGCCGACAGGTGGCTTCCATTTGAGCATTGTGAATGCCACAAGTAGGTATCCATAGGTGAAGTTTCCTCCCTTCTCTTGTGCTTCCTCACAAGCTGATAGTTGTTCATCCAATAGGAAACTACACCAGTTGAACACTGCTCCATTTGCACAAAATTCAGTGACTGATAACGCATCTAGAGTGCATTCTTCCTTGTAGTAAGACCTCATGACCTTGTTGGCTATGATGTAGTAGCTAGTCTGGACTGTCTTGGGCAGTATTGGTTCAATTACTATTGTGCATCCTCCTCTCTTTGTGTTAAATTTCTCGTAAAGGCTAAGCTCGCCTTTCTTTTTCCTGTGCTTCCCGAGACCTTGGTATCCCTTCGACACATCCTCTCNGGATTATCCTCCCAAGGAGAGGATAATCCAGTAAGCTACTGGCTCTTATCAGAATGGATTGGATATCACTTATCCAACTATAGACTTCTGTCATGCACCCTGCTTATCAGAAATTTCGTGCAGTGCACGATCTTGCCTATGGTACCAAAGATTGGTAAGTCTCTCAGGCTCATGATGGTTGAGTCAAATAGGTTGATGAACTTTTTCTTCAGTACTACTTGCATTCCTTCGACTCCATATGATACTATATCCCAAAAAACATCTCTGTGCATTTGTGGGAACAAGGATGAATCTGTTAGGTCAAGGTTGAGGAGATTAACTTGCTCTACCTTCCCTTTGAGATCACCCATGATCTCGACCTGAGGTTCATAGGGCTCATCTGGTACTGCTTCTTTAGTCATGGTGCTTCGACTGGCTATGGCTCTCGACATTCACACTTTTGTGACAGGTAAGAGCTAGGGTTACATCGGGAGATTTTTACAATGGTCCTAACTGGTTCACACTGTTGAGTTCGTAGATGGCTACGCTCTTTTTAGAAACTGTACATTCTTGACTGAGTTCTGAGGACCTTATACTAGGATTAACGGGTAAGTTTTAGTAGTAAATGCTACTCATCATGACCGTATGGACGCAATCCCGGTGTGATTTGTCCAACGGGATGATTTTAATCAAGGTAAATCCTATTGGTGATATTGGTATTTACTTATTTTAGTGGAAGAGGGACGTAGCTGATTTGAGACCTTTCTGTTTGACGGGTGGGAGTGCGGTGAAAAATTCAATGCAATCTTGGCATGATGCAGTGTTATATCTTAACTTGTGTCATACAAGGTACCAGAATGACAATAAAGGTTGTGACTTGATTGGGTTTGTGTGGCCTATGACTCTGATTGGATTTGGATTCATGACCCCTCTGACTACCAAGGTTGTCCTCATCGTCTTTAATGACCGTCATTAATGGAGTCTCTTATGCATCATGTCCTATACTGCTGGGTCATCAGTTCTGTATCAACCAACACTTATAAAAAACAACTGAACTATGTGTTATGGCGCAGTACTGCGCCTATATACTTTGTTAACGAAACTTACAAAATTTCAGACAGAAAAACAAATTTCAAATCTATCTATTGTACAAGCGCCTTCAAAGTGGAGAGAATTCCCTTCTCTCTCAAGTTTGATATAGGTAGGGATTTAGGCGAGTGCTATTCACCCATCCCGACCATATCACACCATCCAGTTGCACATGTCAGACTGCTCCTGAGGGTCAGATCTCCACAACTATGAAGGGTCCCAACTAGTGCATACACAACTTACCAGGATGCTTCTGGTATCGACTGTCGTAGAGTAGCACTTTGTTCCCTTGTGTAAATACCTTAGTCTTTATGTGTCGGTCATGCCAATATTGTTGTATTTCATTTTCCATTGACTGATGGAAGTATGCTAGAAATCTGTTTTCCTCGAGTTCTTGTAGCTTCGCAAGTCTTTGCGCTACTGATTCCCCTTCTGTCATACTTATGACTTGTGCAATATACAGGCTTGGAGTGATGAAATCTGTAGGCGCAACTGCCTCCCACCCATAGCCTAATTGAAATAGTGTATATCTGTGGATTTTCTTTGTAGTTGTCCTGTAGGCCCAAAGGACAGTTAGAACTCTATCATCCCAGTCCTCTCAATTTGTGCAACAGACCTTTGTTAGTCCTCTTTCCAGGATTTTGTTGAAGGCTTCGACTGTTCCATTGGCCTATGGGTGGTACAAAATTCTCTTGTGATGTTGGATCATAAATTATGTTGTAAGTGTTACTATAGTGCTGCTAATGAAGTGAGATCCCTGATCGCTGGTTAGGCTCTTGGGACATCCAAACCGGGTAATGATATTCTCGAAAATGAACTCGACAACGGTGTTTGTCGAATAGTCCTGTACTATTGTTGCTTTTTCCCAGTGAGTAAGGTAGTCAGTCGTGATGATAATGTACCTGGAATTTGAATGTTTGGTTGTGGGGTTGATTGGGCCAGTGAAGTCAAATGCCCATTTCTCAAATGATTGTAGAGAATCTAACTGGTTGCAATGGTAGTTCATCCCGTCGTGATGGCTTTCCCACCCATTGAAAAACATCACATGATCTAGCGTATACTTTTGTGTCCTTGAATAGTGTGGCCCACCAAAGTCCTGCCTATAGAACTTTCTGTGCCGTGGCCTTTCCTCCTACGTGGCCTCTTGCTATTCCACTATGGAATTCCTAGAGTATATCCTCCCTTTCATAATCCAGGATGCATTTTTTGAGAATGTTGTCTAATCCTACTTTATACAATTGTCCAACGATCAGCTGGTAATCTGCTGGTCTGACGACCATATGGCATTTCTGGGTTGTAGAATATGTGTCAGGATAGGCCCCTATACTAAGAAATATTTCTATGTCCTCCAAGTATTCTGGTATGGCCTCAATCCTAAACAAGTCTGCGTTTGGGAGATGGTCATCCACTACTCCGCCACTTTCTCTTGACTCTAGCCTGGATAGATGGTGGGTCCGATGTTGCATCATCCCGGCTTGATGATGACTTCCAAAGAAAATTCTCGAAACAACAATATCCATCTACAAATTATCCCTTCCAACATAGGTTTATTAACTAGGTATTTCAATGCGGAATGATCCGTGAAGAATTTGAAGCGAGAGACTAACATATAATGTATAAATTTCTGTAAAGCATAAATCATTGCTAAGCCTTCCATTTCTATTGTTGTGTAGTTGCATTCTACTTACGACATCCTTCGACTCGTAAAATATATAGGATGATCCATAGCTCCATCTCCAGGTTGCATTAGGATATCTCCTAAGGCAATTCTGGAAGCATCTACATGGACGTGAAATTATTTCTCCCAGTTTGGGAATATCAGAATCGGTGCTATAATGAGTTTCTCCTTCAGTGTCTCAAATTATTTATCACATTGAGGAGTCCATTGGAATGTTTTAGCCTTTTTTAGGAGATTTTCCAGTGGCACAATAATGTTGGCATATCTTTGAATGAACCTGCGGTAGTAAATTGTGTGTCCTAGTGTGGAGCACAATCGTTTAGAACTCATAGATGGTGTCATATTGACAATGACCAAAAATTTGGCTGGGTCTACCAATACTCCTTCTCGGAAAACTATGTGGCCCAACAGATTTCAGTGTGGCACATAGAAGATACACTTTCTAAGATTTAATGAAATTTGCTACTCTCTGCATCTGTCAAACATTAGCCTGAGAAATGCTACATGTTCCTTAAGCAAGCTATATATTTTCCAATCATCCATATAGACTTCAATAAACTTGTGAATGAATTCTCTAAAGGCTACTATCACAATCCCGGATAAAACTGCAGGGGCATTCTTTAAACCAAATGGAATTACATTGTATGCAAAAGATCCCCATTCTGTAATGAAAGTGGTCTTTATTTTGTCTTCTTTGGCAATCCCAACTTGATGGCATCTGGAAAAACCATATGTAAATGAGTATGCTTCCTTCCTTGCAACTTGTTCTAGCACCTTGTCAGCAAAGGGTGTTGGGAAAGGGTCGTGCGCATAGGCAGAGTTGAGGCTTCTGTAGTCTACATAGAATCTAGTATCCTCAATGTCTTTTTTGCTTTGAATGACTATCGAGTTGACCCATTCTTCTTCTTCTACCACAAAAATGAGACCTGCTTCTAACATCTTATCAATTTCCTTCTTAACTTTCTATTTTACTCTTGGGTTAATACGGTATGGTCTATGTCTGATAGGCTTGCATCCTGGTTTTAACTTAATCTTGATTTCTCCCATGACTCCTTTGATTCCTTTTAATTATGAAAAATTCTTCGGGAACAAATCCTCGTATTCCCTCAGTAAACTCTGTATTTCCTGACTGGTTTTGTCATCCCAATAGTCTCCTACCATAGCTATCTTGGGTTTCTTTGCAGTCCCTATGTTGAGTCTATGTAACTTCAATGGGTGGTTGTAGGAACTATCGGTCTGGATTGGTATGGTGTTCTGGATTTCTCTGCTCCCCTCTGTCTCTTTAATGGCTATGTTTCTCAGTCCTTCTATTTCATCTAGGCTTTCTGAATCTTTGTTGATCTGATAACATTCTATGGGCTTGTCAAGCACGAGTAAGTAGGGTTTAGTCTGAAGTTCTTGGGTATGCTTCAAACACAAAACAAAATTTGATCTCTCATTACCAGTAGTTGTAAAAATAAGTTCTTTAATATTTTGCAGGGTTAGTTCAAGTTTGGGGTACTTAGTTGAGAATGAAAAGTCTTTGCAAAATTTGGATGCTAATGTCTTCCAGTCACTGGTTTGTCTTATGTTTTCCTCATGTATGAACCAAGATTTCGGGAGTGGGGTTAGAGAATGGGGAAATACCTGAGCCCAAAAGTGAGAGGGTATCTCCGCAACTTTCCACTGTGTCACGCACTGTTCAATGTGTATTCTAGGATCTGATTCTCCGTTGAACAGTTGCACAACTTGCTGATCCATCTGCAACCCTGATTGCAACTGCGCCTTATTCCAGAACCTGTACTTGATATCTTGCTTCACTTCATCCCAAGTTCTGAGCATGGCTTTATGAGTGGCCCACCATCTAGTGGGGTTGTTCTGAAAGGATACATCCAATACTAATATTCTTTGATCTTCTCTCACATTCTCTTCCATATTCTGCAAACAATTGTATAGATCTGAAGTACCATCATATATTGGGTGTTCTCTCACTTCGGTCCCGATCAATTTGTTCATTCACATAGTTGCACATATTCTTGAGAATATTTCATGCAACCCTTGTTGCCAACTATCAAAATCTAGTTCTGAATCTTCATCTGCTGATTGTATACTTCTCCAACTTACTGATCCATCAATGGTAGGGTTTATGTAGTCATTTCTTGTCCCCATTGTTACAATGTACAACTGGTCTAGGTCTCCTTCCTCCATATTATTGTCTGTTGCTTCCGTGTACCTGGGTCCTACATATGGATCCAAAGGTTGAACTACCTTGATTCCCTCTGTTATCCACATTTTTGGTTATCAAGATGATGACATGATAATGACATGGTGATAGATGATCTAGCTCTTCTTTAAGATC
>JASDQU010949076.1:21400-32481 GCA_032191745.1 Picea mariana | reverse complement strand
ATGTTGAATGTTATCCTTTAAAGTTCCTATGAATACATCAATCAAGTGCACATCTGGAATATCTGTTACCTTTATATTCAATCCTTGGAAGTTCTCAATGTGCATGGTAACTGAACTCGTTTTCTTGAGATTTATCAATTGGCTAAAGAAGGTATTGCTCCTCGTATCCTCATAGTGTGCTATCATTTCTTTCGTGAAAATTTTCCAAGTGACGAGTGATTTGCGTGAACAAATCCATCGATACCATACAAATTGATTGGGTTCTAAATATAAAGAAGCAATTCGTACCTTTTGTGTATGTGGCACATTATGTAGATCAAAGAATTGCTCCATCTGAAGTGTCCATGTGATTGTGTCCTTGCCATCAAACTTCCTCATATCAATATTAGGAACGTGGTTGGTCTTCAACCCAAAGTTGGAGTTTCTCCATTCTTGATTCACCTTCCTTGTGTCCTCATCATGAATTTCATGGGATTCATTTTCACTTTCAGGTGTCTTCTCTGTTATGAATTTTTTCAATACTTCCATGATCTCCTCTTTTAAACCATCCATCTTTGCCTCCAACTTAGCTTCCATCTCTTGTAGTTCATCTTTTGTTACTATCTTCTTTTGTAAATCATTTATGTCCCTACGCATTTATTCACCTTCATCAAGATTCCAAGTAGGAATGTCTGGAGGCTTATTTGATGTAGAAGTTCCCTTTTTGGGTGGCATGTTGGCCAAGTATCACTTTTGAACCTTGATTTTGAGGTGGTTCTGCTAGACAATATTTCTTCTATTGTATCTCCCATGTTTCAGCCCTTCTGGTTATGAAACTTTATTTTATGTAGTTCTTTGATATTTCTTCTCTACAATGCCACATGTTTGATCAAAATTGGATGCGCCAAGTGGAATTTACGGTAACTTTCCCACAACTTGTTGATTTTTGACCTTTCCAGGAGATCTCACTTGTATAGCGTGCCCCGCACAAAGATATAAAATTCTGAAAATCATACCAGAAATACAAAATATTGTCCACTATCCAATGCAACCATTCACACTCAATTTGGATACTCTAGGAAGAAGTTATGATTGTTTTACTTGGAACACCTTCTTGAGACTAGTCAATAGGACTAGTCAGATACCCTATCTTCCACAGGGTGTATCTACAAATGCACGATGACCTAGAAGATAAAAATTTTACCAAAAATACCTTACTAATTTATGTGAATATGCTCCAGAGTTCAGGGTCTGAAACATTACAGAAAAATATTTATAGCAAAAATTTTGCAATGACTCAGTTCAAGATGATTCTAGAACCCTATATTGCACAGGATTTATCTCCGAAAGTATAAGGCCTCAAGATATGAAATTTTAACCCAACGTACCTTGATCTGTCTACTAAATATCAACCAAGCCGTTCCTTTTGAATCATTAAATAAGAAAAGTTATAGCAAAAATTCCAAGGTGTTGCATATGTAGTAGTGAAACCCCAAGACCTTGAGCTTTGATACTATATGTTAAGAACCAAATGTCAATATAGCATAGAAAAACCTTAGAATAAGTACTCAATTCCTTGAAAAAGATATAATTTCAGATAATAAGCCTCTTTGAGGGGGAAACCTTCTTTTACCCCACATAAATGTTCAAGTACAAGATGATTCCAAATGAAAATGTCTCCTTGGTATATATAGGAGACTAGGAGGTATAATTACAACTAATGGAATAAAGACGACATAAATAAAACAACATTACTAATGTAATATGCCCCAATTAAGGGGTAATGAGCCAATATTAGGGCTTAATACTCCACCCTCTCCACTCCCTTATCCCTTATCATCCCATACTTAGCCATATTTCAATCTATGGCAGGGGCATACACCCACCACACTCCTTTACCCTTCCTCCTCACCTTCCTCACCCCCGCTCTTGCTACCTACATTTCTCCTCCCTCACTCCCATCATCTACATTTATTGCCTTTACCATGAAATACTCACAATCCCCATTGGTTTCACGAACACTGACCACCCTCACTCTCTTATTCACCTCACTCCCCAACCAACAAACTCGGTCCCACAGAGTACAAACTCACCTGCTTAATTTCCGCCACCTACATATCTCCCCTTCCCCTCATCTAACATCTCATATAATTTCCCATACTTAACCTCTTTTTGAAGTTTTCACCTTTAAATGTGAACCAATAATAATTTTCCACATGGCACATTACTATTTGGTGGGCTATGGAGGAATGACACATGGCATCCAATAAAAGCATTACAGATGGCAACATACAAAGAGGGACATATGACGCGATCTGATTGAATTATGTGAAAGCCAATCAATTTTCAACATGTGGTGACATATTATTGGATGATTCATCCTAGTGACTAGATGTGAGGTGGATGATGATAGGATTCAAAAATTATTATTTTATTCAACAATTTTCTAAGGAGGTCGAACCCCTTATGCTTCATAATCTTCTTCTCGTGTTTCTTGCTAAGTGTATGAAACACTTAGTATTATATATCATGAAGAATATAATATCCCAATTCATGTGGGATAGAATTTTAAACCAAAAATTCAAATTTTATGAAGCGAAGAATGAAAATCAATCCAAGGGATGAGATTTGCTCATCAATTTTGATCGACGGTGGCTGAGTGTTGATCTTGCAGAGGCCATAACTTGAGCTCTGGGTGTCGGAATCACGCAAAATTTATACCGTTGGAAATTTATTTCGATGTAGAAGATGATGGTATATTTTGAAAGTGCTGAAATTTGATACATTTTTCTCAGAAATTAAAATATCAGTCAACTGCATTTTTAATGGGCCTGCGTGACAACTCAACTTTACGACCTCATATCTTGAGATTTGAGCAATGAATTTGTGAAAAATTTATATCATTGGAAAGATAAGACGACGAAGATCACATAAGAAGTGATTTACATGGCTAAAAAATTGATTATCATTCCCATAATATTAAAACACATTCCTCCTATTTTAAATGAGAAATTTGTTAAATTGTGAAAATAAAAGTTTATTTAAAAACTTTTATTAAAAAAAGGAAAGGGACCCATTTTGTATATGTATATATTGATGATATAATTTAATTAATGAGGAATTAATGAGGCGCTAATTAAATTTAATGTTTCAAGAAGAAACTTGTACGAGAATTTCAAGAGAGGAAGAAAACCCTAACTACTCAAGTAGTTAGAAAATGTCTTCTTAAAAATATAAGAGAGACTTCATAAAAAGACAAGAATAAGTAATGTGAGAGGGGCAGTGAAAAATATCAGAGGAAGAATAAGGTACAACCATGGATACACAATCAAGATTCTGATCAAAAGAAAGAAATCTCCATCTTCTCCATTCTTTATATTCTTCTACACCACTTCTCATAGCTTTATGCTTGAATATCAGAGTTGGGCACAAGGCTGAGTTGTTGCATATTTTTCTTATATTATTCTAAGATATTTTCTTATATGATCATGGAGTATTTGCAACCACATACATGGCTATCAAATATTTTGTAATGAAGAACGTATTTCATGAATAAAACTCGATAAAGAATTCTTCGGGGTTGATCTTGACTGTATCTTGTAACTTTGAGTTTTAAGTATGATATATTTGAGGTTGACCTATCAAATTCTCTTTTGATCTTGATAGCAATACTCTTTTAAAATTATTTGATATGATCAAATTAGTCCCTCCTATTTTTCATGAAGAATACATGGATGTATTTATATATGATTAAGAATATTTTGTGTGATGTTGATCACAATTTAATTATGATGTTGAAGCCCTCCTTGAATCCTTCAATATTTTATTATTGTAAAAAGACTTTTGTAGCACATAAATATCATATCAGATTATTGAAGAACCATTTTCATTTAAATCCAAGCAATAAATATTTAGGATTTTCTATCTAGCACTCTCCCTACTCCAAGATATTCAAAGATATATCTTTTAGCCAAAGAGGAGAACCACCTCTCTAAAAAAGAAGGGGGACTAATGTCCTCATGAGGTTGTCGTTTCGGTCCTGACGAATTCAAGCGTCAAAATTTTTGGTGACCATACTAGGGATCACTTTATT
Source organism: Picea mariana (assembly GCA_032191745.1). NCBI lineage: Eukaryota > Viridiplantae > Streptophyta > Pinopsida > Pinales > Pinaceae > Picea > Picea mariana. The sequence continues at coordinate 28,409 of JASDQU010949076.1, read as the reverse complement.
TTCAAGATATTTGAGGAACCAAAAATCTCCATGGCTCAAATTTTCAAGAAGAAAATTCAAGAAAATTGTTTCTTATTTTAAGCATGGCTCATCTTTTTTGTAATTTCAAAAAGAAATGAGAAGCACCAAAGATTCGGGAGAATAAACTCCCTGGAAAATCCATTGAAAAAAATCAAATTGAAGGGTTTCATTCATGTCATAATGCTTCTTTATATTCTTCATCAAGCCCATCAATGGATTTGTAATACTCAACAAAAGAGAGAAATACTCAAAGAAGGAGGCAATTTCATAATACTCCTTTAAATATACGAGAAATAGACTTTCAAATGCCCAATATTCCTATTGAAATTTTTTCTACATTCTTTGGGGATGCTTTAGAAGATGCAGAGAAACACTTGATTAATTTTAAAGGTACATGTTATCATTTCAACCTCACTGAAGAAAATTTTACATGTATATTATTCCTACAAACTCTATGAGAGGATGCTCTTGAATGGTATAGTTCATTAATGCCTAACTCTATTACTAGTTGGGATGTGTTAGAAGATTCATTTGTAGAAAAGTTCATCCCAAAAGTGCATTCATATGTTTTTGCTGATGTTTTAAATGTTATTGCCCACCCATCCTCTCCCATATGGAAGCAAGATAACAAAGTCACCAATTTTAAAGAAGAATCTAATCAAAGAGTGGTTGAAATTTCTAAGTCAAGTCATGTTGCTTAAAAGGAAGATGAAATTCCAAATTACAAGAAGAAAATTTTAGTCTCCTATATACTCCATATGAAGACATTTCGAGCAACATATTTGAAAATGAAATTGAGGATCCTCCACCAAATACACAAGAATATTTCAGCCTTGTAATAGATGATGAAACATCATATGAGAACTTGCAGTAAGAAGAATTGATGGAAGAAATTAATCTTGATAAGAATGATGAACAATATCACCTTTACAAGAAAGAAGAATATTTGAGATATTTTTGATGAATCAAGAACCATGGAAGTGGTTGTAAATAAAGAAAAGGATGAAGGCATTATTATGTCAAAAACTCCTCAGCCAAGAATTGATTTTATTGAATTATGGTTCAAGAGCATTGTTTTCCAAACAACACAATCAAATCTTCACCATACTTGGTATAATTTTTCTCCAGTAGATATTGAGAGTGCCCCTGACTCATTGGTACAAGTCCCAACATATCTCATAATTTTGGAGTTCATTCCACAAATCAGATCAATGCTTGAATGGCTCCATTGGAAATATGCCTACACATAAGATGCCCCTTTCTTTCAAGTAAGTTAGGGTAGGTAGATCATGTATGTATATATTTTGTTTCTTCAGTTCAGTTTTGCATAATAAGGCAATCTTTGTATTGAATTTTAAAGACAACTCCATGGAAGAAGAATAATTATAAGAGTTCATTTTGAATATGACTCCATAGCTCAATGGATAAGGTAGTTCGTCTTGAGATTCTGGTGTTCTCAGTTACCCACAAGGGGTCACTGTTCTGCAGTTGGAGCCGGTTGTTGACCAAAATTTGGTCACCTATATTTTCCTGCTTTTGGATCCAAAACAACCTTGATATAAAAAGAAGACATTTTAAAACTTTTATAAGTTCATTCTACATCCCTCAGTCTCAGCTTCACCACACATTTTTTGGATCAGAAATATGTTTCTGTATGCCTAAGTTACTCAATATCTAGTCTAGAGGTCCGATTTTGAAGAATTGTTTTAAGTATCATGTTCTGCTCTCCTCTCTTATATTACAATGCTACCATACTTAGAATTTTCACTCAAAATCTCTCTTTCCATACCTAGTCATATTCAATGTTCGCAGGTTCATGGGTTGGTGGACTCATACATCTTCTCACCTCCTTACACTCCCTCATCCGCCAACTCGATGTTTACACATCACCCTTAGCCCTTCGCCACCTACAAATTAATCCCACACCTTTATCCACTCATACCCTTCTCCTTATCTCTCCACCATCTCCACTCCCTTATCCCTTATCCTCCCATACTTATCCATATTTCAATGTATGGCTAGGGCAGACACCCACCACACTCCTTTACCCTTCCCCCTCACCTTCCTCACCTCTGCTCCCGTCACCTACATTTATCCTCCCTCACTTTCGTCATCTACATTTCTCCCCTTTCCCAAGGCCTACTTACGATCCTCATTGGGTTCACGGACATTGACAAAACTCACACCATTATTCACCTCACTCCCTAACTCGCCAATCCACTCCCGCAGACTAGAAACTCACCTGCTTAATTTCCGCCACCTACATATCTCCCCTTCCCCTCATCTAACATCTCATATACCTTCCCATAATTAACCTATTTTTGAATTTTTCACCTTTAAATGTGAACCAATAATAATTTTCCACATGGCACATTACTATTTGGTGGGTTATGGAGGAGTAACACATGGCATCCAATAAGAACATTACATGTGGCAACATACAAAGAGGGACATATGATGTGATCTGATTGAATGATGTGTCAGAAAATAAATTTCTAACATGTGGTGACATATTATTGTATGACTCATCTTGGTGACTAGGCGTGAGGTGGACGACGACAGGATTAAAAAATTATTAATTTATTCAACAATTTTCTATGGAGGTTGAACCCCTTATGCTCCATAATCTTCTTCTCGTGTGTCTTGCTAAGTGTATGAAACACTTAGTATTATATATCATGAAGATTATAATATCCCAATGCATGTGGGATATACTTTAAAAACAAAATGTCGAATTTTATGAAGGGAAGCACGAAAATCAATCCAAAAGCTGAGATTTGCCCATCAATTTTGATCGATAGTGGTTGAACATTGATCTTGCATAGGCCATAACTTGAGCTCTAGGTGTCGAAATCACACAAGATTTATACCGTTGGAAAGGTATTTTAATGTAGAATATGGTGGTACAGGTTTCAAGTTCTGAAAGTTGATAATTTTTCTCAAAAATTAAAATATCATTCAACTGCATTTTTAATGGGTCCGCGTGACAACTCAACTTCACGACCTCATATCTTGATATCTAGGTGACAAATTTGTGCATAATTTATATCATTGGAAAGATAAGAAGGTGAAGATCACATCAGAAGTGATTTACATGGATACAAATTTTATTATAAGTCCCATAAAATTAAAACACATTCCTCCTAATTTAAATGAGAAATTTGTTAAATTGTGAAAATAAAAGTTTATTTAAAAACTTTTATTAAAAAAAGGAAAGTGACCCATTTTAGATATGTATATATTGATGATATAATTTTATTAATGAGGAATTAATGAGGCACTAATTAAAAGGAAATTTTCAAGAAGAAACTTGTACGGGAATTTCAAAAGAGGAAGAAAACCCTAACTACTCAAGTAGTTAGAAAATGTCTTCTTAAAAAGAGAAGAGATGCTTCATAAAAAGGAAAGAATCAGTATTGTGAGAGGGGAAGGGAAGAATATCAAAGGAAGAAGAAGGTACAACCATGGATACAAAATCAATCTTCTGATCAAAATAAATAAATCTCCATCTTCTCCATTCTTTCTATTCTTCTACACCACTTCTCATAGCTTTATGCTTGAATCTCAGATTTGGGTACAAGGCTAAGTTGTTGAGTGTTTTTTCTTATATTCTTCTAAGATCTTTTCTTATATGATCATGGAGTATTTTCAGCCACATACATGGCTGTCAAATATTTTGTAATGAAGAACATCTTTCATGAATAAAACTCCACAAATAATTGCTTTGGGGTTGATCTTGACTGTCTCTTGTAACTTTGAGTTTTAAGTATGAGATATTTGAGGTTGACCTATCAAATTCTCTTCTGATCTTGATAGAAGTACTCTTTTAAAATTCTTTGAGATGATCAAATTATTGTCTCCTATTTTTCATGAAGAAGACATGGATGCATTTATATATGATTAAGAATATTGTGTGTGATGTTCATCACAAATTAATTCTGATGTTGAAGACCTCCAATATTTTATTATCGTAAAAAGACATTTGTTGCACATAAAGATCATATTGGGTTATTGAAGAACCATTTTCATTTAAATCCAAACAATAAAGATTTGGGGTTTTCTATCTAGCACTCTCCCTACTCCAAGATATTCAAATATATATCTTTCATCTAAAGAGGAGAACCACCTCTCTAAAAACGAAGGGGGACTAATGTCCTCATGAGGTTGCCATTTCGGTCCTGAAGGATTAAAGCATCAACAATATTTTATTTCAACAATTATTTATAGATTAAAATTCCATGTATGCAATCATGATCCTCTAATTCAAATTCTCGAAGTTACTCCCCTTGTAAATTATTAAATATATTAAGGGCAACATAGTGATCCCATAATAATACCAATGCCCTAGGTTTAAGTAGCAAGTTGTTCGTAATACCAAACAAGGTATATAATCAAAATAACACAAACTGTCTACAAATTTTGTTCCCGTGAAAGAGTTTGTACATAAAGCCAATTGTTTGTTGGAAGTACCTTAGCAACAAACTATACTTCCTTTATTGAGTTGAATACCTAGTGAACTATTGAAGTAGTTAACCAAAGTGCAATTTGATGAAATTGAAAAAATGTGCACCTAAAACTCCACAAATTAAATTGAATCCATATAAAAGTTTCCATCTTAAAAGATAAGAACAATGGAAAGTACCCCTAAATAATAATTATCATAGTTGGTTGGTTCTAGGTTACACTGATTGGTTCAAAAAAATTTGGGAAAATTTTGGTCCAGTTTTTTGCTTGAATAGATTTAGGGATAGTTCAATGTAGAACTTGATAATCTAGATAGCTTGGAACCAATTTGACCCATGTCCCCAACAAATGAAAACAATACAAAACAATTCCAAAAAAGGTCTAAAAATTCTAATCCTAGCCTGTTCAAAGATCCACCCCCTGTATTTGCCTCACACCTTTGTTATTGAGTGTTTGTGAGAACTTGAATAATTGTAATTAAATTTTAGTTTTAATTCTTAAAGTTAATCTTAGGTAAATGTCAATATTAAATTAAATTTTAACATTGAAATTCAAAGTGGGATCCCCATTTTAGGATGTTTAATGATGGAATCAAACCCACTAGACTTCTCACAAAGAAGATATAAATTATGGTATTTTTCAACTTTCAACACATTTGATAATTTTCTTAGCCTTTTTAAACATATATTCAAACATGACCCTGTACCCCTTCCTCCTCCTACATCCCTTGAGTTGGGAATTGTGGGATTCTAATATTGACCTAGAAGGGGAATAAGCCACTTAATGGTGCCAACCAATTTAAAACTTCAAATGGTTGTAGTTGGTGAATCCATTCAACAAGAGTAAGCAAACCTCTAAGTCTTGGACTTGCCAGGTTAGTTTAATGAGCTAGAATTCAGATTAGCTTTGTACTCTTTTGATTATATTATGGTGATTTTTGGACTCTAGAGGTCGTTTATAGCTTCAATGTTTATGCATTTTCTCTTGGGACATTAATTATACGTATCTCAAAAATTAGATCACAATGACATTTTACTATGTTCATTCTTACGTGCTATGTAAACTAATAGACTTTGAATATCTAGTATCTAATGGTTTGGATTTACATTTATGTACATATTTATATTTTTAATGAATTTTTGATATTTTATGTATTTTTTTGTAGAACAGTTATTCAATATGGTTTTTAACCAGTTTCAATTTGGTTATATTTTAATTTGTGATTTTCATAATTTTGGTTTTGGTTTTGAAATTTTTTTCCTAAAATTGATATGGATTTTCCTTTGTATGACATACACATGTACCCAAAGAAGCACTAGTTTGTATGTGACATTATATGGAGATCAAGGTCAATAGATGTTGATAATGTAAGACACCGGGTTTAATTTGGAATTTCTCTTGGAGGTTTAACATTATACTTAATTATGAACCTATGTCAAGGGGTAGGCGGAGTTTCTCTTGGAGGCTTAACATTAGATTTATTTATGAACCTATGTCAAGGGGTAGGAACTGTTGGCATGTTTTCTAGACAGAGGCAGAGTATGCGTGTTTGTCATTGATGGCGAACCTTAGCACAATCAGTAGCGTAGCAATAATGGCAGTGTTTGTCATTGATGGTGAACCTCAGCAAGATCAGTAGCATAGCGATAATGGAAAGATCAACAGTGTAAGATCAGATGGAGGAATATAGTCAAAGAATGAAAAAGGTTTCATTTCAGAGTTTCACAGATCAGAAAATCCAAAGGAAAGAGGTTTGAATTCACGATATGCGAAATCGCGATAATAATCCTGACTGTTGGAGTCATAGGACACGTGGCAAGTGATTGGAATTTCGCTGACTTGCACATTGGAGGAGTCAACGGAGCATGGTGTGGGAATTCGTGATATGCGAGATCATGAAAATATATGGACCATCGAATCATCGAGATCGTGGACCATTGATTAGGATCGATGAAGTTCATAAGTTCGTGAAATATGAAGCACCTTTTGGTGCAGCTTGTGGTCACCGTCGGTGGTCGCGTGAGGGGAAGAAGCTAGTGGTGCTAAGCTCCATCTCGAAGTCTCAGTGATTGCAACTTGGAGTATTGATATCCTTCATCATAGGAATCGCGATATGTGAGATCGCGATGAGATCTGGACCGTCGGATCATTGGAGATCTCGACCGTTGATCAGGCTCGATGAAGTTCATAAGTTTGCGAAATACGAAACGCCTTTTGGCACAGCCTATGGTCACCACCGGTGGTCACGTGAGGGGAAGAAAATAGCAGTGCTAAGCTCCATCTCGGAGTCTCGACGATCGCGACTTGGAGTGTCCAGACCCTTTATCACAGGAATGCCAAAATGAGAAATCACAAAATTCAAATTCTGTTTAGCGCTCGGTCATAGCTAGTGGGCATATGAGATAAACGTGAAATCATGTGGATTTAATCCAACGGTGCTGGTTAATTGGAAACTTGATCGAAGGGTTACTATTTCACCTCACAGGTAATTGATCAGTTACGATTCAGTTAGCAGAACCGAATC
>JASDQU010949076.1:0-11940 GCA_032191745.1 Picea mariana | reverse complement strand
TGTTACCTTTATATTCAATCCTTGGAAGTTTTGAATGTGCACGGTAACTGAACTTGTTTGCTTGAGATTTATCAATTGGCTAAAGAAGGTATTGCTCCTTGTATCCTCATAGTGTGCTATCATTTCTTCCGTGAAAATTGTCCAAGTGACGAGTGATTTGCAAGAAAAAATCCATCGATACCATACAAATTGATTGGGTTCTAAATATAAAGAAGCAATTCGTACCTTTTGTGTATGTGACACATTATGTAGATCAAAGAATTGCTCCATCTGAAGTATCCATGTGATTGGGTCCTTGCCATCAAACTTCCTCATATCAATCTTAGGAACGTGGTTGGTCTTCAACCCATAGTTGGAGTTTCTCCATTCTTGATTCACGTTTCTTGTGTCGTCATCATGAATTTCATGGGATTCATTTTCGCTTTCAGGTGTCTTCTCTGTTATGATTTTTTTCAATACTTCCATGATCTCCTGTTTTAAACGATCCATCTTTGCCTCCAACTTAGCTTCCATCTCTTGTAGTTCATATTTTGTTACTATCTTCTTTTGTAAATCATTTATGTCCCTACACATTTCTTCACCTTCATCAAGAGTCCAAGTAGGAATGTCTGGAGGCTTATTTGGTGTAGAAGTTCCCTTTTTGGGTGGCATGTTGGCCAAGTATCACTTTTGAACCTTGATTTTGAGGTGGTTCTGCTAGACAATATTTCTTCTATTGTGTCTCCCAAGTTTCGGCCCTTCTAGTTATTAAACTTTATTTTATGTAGTTCTCTGATATTTCTTCTCTGCAATGCCATAGGTCTAATCAAAATTGGATGTGCCAAGTGGAATTTATGGTAACTTCCCCACAACTTGCTGATTTTTGACCTTTCCAGGAGATCTCACTTGTATAGCATGCCCCACACAAAATAATTGATATAAAATTCTAACAATTGTACCAGAAATACTAAATAGTGTCCACTATCCAATATAACCAGTCTCACTCAATTTGGATACTCTAGGAAGAAGTTATGATTGTTTTACCTGGAACACCTTCTTGAGACTAGTCAATAGGACTAGTCAGATACCCTATCTTCCACAGGGTGTATCTACAAATGTATGATGACCCAGAAGCTGAAAATCTTACCAAAAATACCTTACTAATTTATGTGAATATTCTTCAGAGTTTAGGGTCTGAAACATTACAGAAAAAAATTTATAGCGAAAATTCCGCAATGACTCAGTTCAGGATGATTCTAGAACCCTATATTGCACAAGATGTATCTTCGAAAGTATAAGGCCTCAAGAGATGAAATTTTAACCCAACGTACCTTGATCTATCTACTAAATATCCACCAAGCTATTCCTTCTGAATCATTGTATAAAAAAATTTATAGTGAAAATTCCAAGGTGTCTCATATGTAGCAGCGAAACCCCAAGACCTTGAGCTCTGATACCATATGTTAAGAACCAAACGTCAATATAGCATAGAAAAACCTCAGAATAAGTACTCAACGCCTTGAAAAAGAGATAATTTCAGATAATAAGCCTCTTTGAGGGGGAAACCTCCTTTTACCCCACATAAATGTTCAAGTACAAGATGATTCCAAATGAAAATGTCTCCTTGGTATATATAGGAGACTAGGAGGTATAATTACAACTAATGGAATAAAGTCGACATAAATAAAACAAAATTACTAATGTAATATGCCCCAATTAAGGGGTAATGAGCCAATATTAGGGCTTAATACTCCACCCTCTCAACTCCCTTATCCCTTATCATCCCATACTTAGCCATATTTCAATCTATGGTAGGGGCATACACCCACCACACTCCTTTACCCTTCCTCCTCACCTTCCTCACCCCCGCTCTCTCTACCTACATTTCTCCTCCCTCACTCCCATCATCTACATTTATTTCCTTTACCATGAAATACTCACAATCCCCATTAGTTTCGTGGACACTGACCACCCTCACTCCCTTATTCACCTCACTCCCCAACCAACAAACTCGCTCCCACAGAGTACAAACTCACTTGCTTAATTTTTTCCACCTACATATCTCCCCTTCCCCTCATCTAACATCTCATATAATTTCCCATAATTAACCTCTTTTTGAAGTTTTCACCTTTAAATGTGAACCAATAATAATTTTCCACCTGGAACATTACTATTTGGTGGGCTATGGAGGAATGACACATGGCATCCAATAAAAGCATTACAAATGGCAACATACAAAGAGGGACATATGACACGATCTGATTGAATTATGTGAAATCCAATCCATTTTCAACATGTGGTGACATATTATTGAATGATTCATCCTAGTGACTGGGTGTGAGGTGGACGATGATAGGATTCAAAAATTATTATTTTATTCAACAATTTTCTAAGGAGGTCGAACCCCTTATGCTCCATAATCTTCTTCTCATGTTTCTTGCTAAGTGTATGAAACACTTAGTATTATATATCATGAAGAATATAATATCCCAATGCATGTGGGATAGAATTTTAAACCAAAAAGTCAAATTTTATGAAGCAAAGAACAAAAATCAATCCAAGGGATGAGATTTGCCCATCAATTTTGATCAACGGTGGCTGAGTGTAGATCTTGCAGAGGCCATAACTTGAGATCTGGGTGTCAGAATCACGCAAAATTTATACCGTTGGAAATTTATTTCGATGTAGAAGATGATGGTATAGTTTGAAAGTGTTGAAATTTGATACATTTTTCTCAGAAATTAAAATATCAGTCAACTGCATTTTTAATGGGCCTGCGTGACAACTCAACTTCACGACCTCATATCTTGAGATTTGATCGATGAATTTGCGAAAATTTATATCATTGTAAAGATAAGACGATGAAGATCACATAAGAAGTGATTTACATGGCTAAAGAATTGATTATCATTCTCATAAGATTAAAACACATTCCTCCTATTTTAAATGAGAAATTTGTTAAATTGTGAAAATAAAAGTTTATTTAAAAAATTTTATTAAGAAAAGGAAAAGGACCCATTTTGTATATGTATATATTGATGATATAATTTAATTAATGAGGAATTAATGAGGCACTAATTAAATTTAGTGTTTCAATAAGAAACTTGTACGGGAATTTCAAGAGAGGAAGAAAACCCTAACTACTCAAGTAGTTAGAAAATGTCTTCTTAAAAATATAAGAGAGACTTAAAAAGACAAGAATAAGTAATGTGAGAGGGGCAATGAAAAATATCAAAGGAATAATAAGGTACAACCATGGATACACAATCAAGATTCTGATCAAAAGAAAGAAATCTCCATCTTCTCCATTCTTTATATTCTTCTACACCACTTCTCATAGCTTTATGCTTGAATATCAGAGTTGGGCACAAGGCTGAGTTGTTGCATATTTTTATTATATTATTCTAAGCTATTTTCTTATATGATCATGGAGTATTTGCAGCCACATACATGGCTATCAAATATTTTTTAATGAAGAACGTATTTCATGAATAAAACTCCATAAATAATTCTTCGGGGTTGATCTTGACTGTATCTTGTAACTTTGAGTTTTAAGTATGAGATATTTGAGGTTTACCTATCAAATTCTCTTTTGATCTTGATAGCAATACTCTTTTAAAATTATTTGATATGATCAAATTAGTCCCTCCTATTTTTCATGAAGAAGACATGGATGTATTTATATATGATTAAGAATATTTTGTGTGATGCTGATCACAATTTAATTCTGATGTTGAAGCCCTCCTTGAATCCTTCAATATTTTATTATTGTAAAAAGACTTTTGCAGCACATAAATATCATATCGGATTATTGAAGAACCATTTTCATTTAAATCCAAGCAATAAAGATTTAGGGTTTTCTATCTAGCACTCTCCCTACTCCAAGATATTCAAAGATATATCTTTTATCCAAAGAGGAGAACCACCTCTCTAAAAAAGAAGGGGGACTAATTTTCTCATGAGGTTGTCGTTTCGGTCTTGACGAATTCAAGCGTCAAAATTTTTGGTGACCATACTGGGGATCAGTTTATTTTCAAGATATTTGACGAACCAAAAATCTCCATGGCTCAAATTTTCAAGAAGAAAATTCAAGAAAATTGTTTCTTATTTTAAGCATGGCTCATCTTTTTTGTAATTTCAAAAAGAAACGAGAAGCACCAAAGATTCAGGAGAATGAACTCCCTGGAAAATCCATTGAAAAAAATCAAATTGAAGGGTTTCATTCTTGCCATAATGCTTCTTTATATTCTTCATCAAGCCCATCAATGGCTTTGCAATACTCAACAAAAGAGAGAAATACTCAAAGAAGGAGGCAATTTCATAATACCCCTTTAAATATACGAGAAATAGAGTTTCAAATGCCCAATATTCCTATTGAAAATTTTTCTACATTCTTTGGGGATGCTTTAGAAGATGCAGAGCAACACTTGATTAATTTTAAAGGTACATGCTATCATTTCAACCTCACTGAAGAAAATTTTACATGTATATTATTCCTACAAACTCTACGAGAGGATGCTCTTGAATGGTATAGTTCATTAATGCCTAACTCTATTACTAGTTGGGATGTGTTAGAAGATTCATTTGTAGAAAAGTTCATCCCAAAAGTGCATTCATATGTTTTTGCTGATGTTTTAAATGTTGTTGCCCACCCATCCTCTCCCATATGGAAGCAAGATAAAAAAGTCACCAATTTTAAAGAAGAATCTAATCAAAGAGTGGTTGAAATTTCTAAGTCAAGTCATGTTGCTTAAAAGGAAGATGAAATTCCAAATTACAAGAAGAAAATTTCAGTCTCCTATATACTCCATATGAAGACATTTCGAGCAACATATTTGAAAATGAAATTGAGGATCCTCCACCAAATACACAAGAATATTTCAGCCTTGTAATAGATGATGAAACATCATAAGAGAACTTGCAGTAAGAAGAATTGATGGAAGAAATGAATCTTGATAAGAATGATGAACAATATCACCTTTACAAGAAAGAAGAATATTTGAGATATTTTTGATGAATCAAGAACCATGGAAGTGGTTGTAAATAAAGAAAAGGATGAAGGCATTATTATGTCAAAAACTCCTCAGCCAAGAATTGATTTTATTGAATTATGGTTCCAGAGCATTGTTTTCCAAACAACACAATCAAATCTTCACCATACTTGGTATAATTTTTCTCCAGTAGATATTGAGGGTGCCCCCGACTCATTGGTACGAGTCCCAACATATCTCATAATTTTAGAGTTCATTCCACAAATCAGATCAATGCTTGAATGGCTCCATTGGAAATATGCCTACACATAAGGTGCCCCTTTCTTTCAAGTAAGTTAGGGTAGGTATATCATGTATGTATATATTTTGTTTCTTCGGTTCAGTTTTGCATAATAAGACAATCTTTGTATTGAATTTTGAAGACAACTCCATGGAAGAAGAATTATTATAAGAGTTCATTTTGAATATGAACCCATAGCCCAATGGATAAGGTAGTTCATCTTGATATTCTGGTGTTCTCAGTAACCCACAAGGGGTCACTGTTCCATAGTTGGAGCCAGTTGTTGACCAAAATTTGGTCACCTATATTTTCCCTCTTTTGGATCCAAAAAAACCTTGATATAAAAAGAAGACATTTTAAAACTTTTATAAGTTCATTCTACATCCCTCAATCTCAACTTCACCACACATTTTTTGGATTAGAAATATGTTTTTGTATGCCTAAGTTACTCAATATCTAGTCTAGAGGTCCGATTTTGAAGAATTTTGTTAAGTATCATGTTCTGCTCTCCTCTCCTATATTACAATGCTACCATACTTATAATTTTCACTCAAAATATCTCTTTCCATACTTAGTCATATTTCAATGTTCGCGGGTTCATGGGTTGGTGGACTCATACATCTGCTTACCTCCTTACACTCCCTCATCCGCCAACCTAATGTTTACACATCACCCTTAGCCCTTCTCCACCTACAAATTACTCCCACACCTTTATCCACTCATACCTTTCTCCTTATCTCTCCACCCTCTCCACTCCCTTATCCCTTATCCTCCCATACTTATCCATATTTCAATGTATGGCTGGGGCAGACACCCACCACACTCCTTTACCCTTCCCCCTCACCTTCCTCACCCCGGCTCCCGTCACCTACATTTATCCTCCCTCACTTTCGTCATCTACATTTCTCCCCTTTCCCCAGGCCTACTCACAATCCTCATCGGGTTCACGGACATTGACAAAACTCACACCCTTATTCACCTCACTCCCTAACCCGCCAATCTGCTCTCGCGGACTAGAAACTCACCTGCTTAATTTCCGCCACCTACATATCTCCCCTTCCCCTCATCTAACATCTCATATACCTTCCCATAATTAACCTATTTTTGAATTTTTCACCTTTAAATGTGAACCAATAATAATTTTCCACATGGTACATTACTATTTGGCGGGCTATGGAGGAGTGACACATGGCATCCAATAAGAGCATTGCATGTGGCAACATACAAAGAGGGGCATATGATGCGATCTGATTGAATGATGTGTCAGACAATAAATTTCTAACATGCGGTGACATATTATTGTATGAATCATCTTGGTGACTGGGCGTGAGGTGGACAATGACAGGATTAAAACATTATTAATTTATTCAACAATTTTCTATGGAGGTTGAACCCCTTATGCTCCATAATCTTCTTCTCGTGTGTCTTGCTAAGTGTATGAAACACTTAGTATTATATATCATGAAGATTATAATATCCCAATGCATGTGGGATATACTTTTAAAACAAAAGGTCAAATTTTATGAAGGGAAGCATGAAAATCAATCCAAAGGCTGAGATTTGCCCATCAATTTTGATCGACGGTGGTTGAACATTGATCTTGCATAAGCCATAACTTGAGCTCTAGCTGTCGAAATCACACAAGATTTATACCGTTGGAAAAGTATTTTAATGTAGAATATAGTGGTACAATTTCAAGTGCTTAAAGTTGATACATTTTTCTCAGAAATTAAAATATCATTCAACTGCATTTTTAATGGGTCTACGTGACAACTCAACTTCACGACCTCATATCTTGATATCCAGGTGACAGATTTGTGCATAATTTATATCGTTGGAAAGATAAGAAGGTGAAGATAACATCATAAGTGATTTAAATGGATACAAATTTTATTATAAGTCCCATAAAATTAAGACACATTCCTCCTAATTTAAATGAGAAATTTGTTAAATTGTGAAAATAAAAGTTTATTTAAAAACTTTTATTAAGAGAAGGAAAGTGACCCATTTTAGATATGTATATATCGATGATATAATTTTATTAATGAGGAATTAATGAGGAACTAATTAAATGGAAATTTTCAAGAAGAAACATGTACGGGAATTTCAAGAGAAGAAGAAAACCCTAACTACTCAAGTAGTTAGAAAATGTCTTCTTAAAAAGAGAAGAGATGCTTCATAAAAAGGAAAGAATCGGTATTGTGAGAGGGGAAGGGAAGGATATCAGAGGAAGAATAAGGTACAACCATGGATACAAAATCAATCTTCTAATCAAAAGAAATAAATCTCCATCTTCTCCATTCTTTCTATTCTTCTACACCACTTCTCATAGCTTTATGCTTGAATCTCAGATTTGGGTACAAGGCTAAGTTGTTGAGTGTTTTTTCTTATATTCTTCTAATATCTTTTCTTATATGATCATGGAGTATTTTCAGCCACATACATGGCTGTCAAATATTTTGTAATGAAGAACATCTTTCATGAATAAAACTCCACAAATAATTGCTTCGGGGTTGATCTTGATTGTCTCTTGTAACTTTGAGTTTTAAGTATGAGATATTTGAGGTTGACCTATCAAATTCTCTTCTGATCTTGATAGAAGTACTCTTTTAAAATTCTTTGAGACGATCTTGAATTATTATCTCCTATTTTTCATGAAGAAGACATGGATGCATTTATATATGATTAAGAATATTGTGTGTGATGCTCATCACAATTTAATTCTGATGTTGAAGACCTCCTTCAATATTTTATTATTGTCAAAAGACATTTGTTGCACATAAATATCATATTGGGTTATTGAAGAACCATTTTCATTTAAATCCAAGCAATAAAGATTTGGGGTTTTCTATCTAGCACTCTCCCTACTCCAAGATATTCAAATATATATCTTTTATCTAAAGAGGAGAACCACCTCTCTAAAAACGAAGGGGGACTAATGTCCTCATGAGGTTGCCATTTCGGTCCTGACGGATTCAAGCGTCAACAATACTTTATTTCAACAATTATTTATAGATTAAAATTCCATGTATGCAATCATGATCCTCTAATTCAAATTCTCGAAGTTACTCCCCTTGTAAATTATTAAATATATTAAGGGCAACATAGTGATCCCATAATAATACCAATGCCCTAGGTTTGGGTAGCAAGTTGTTCGTAATACCAAACAAGGTATATAATCAAAATAACACAAACTGTCTACAAAATTTGTTCCCATGAAAGAGTTTGTACATAAAGAATCTCAAGCTAATTGTTTGTTGGAAGTACCTTAGCAACAAACTATACTTCCTTTATTGAGTCGAATACCTAGTGAACTATTGAAGTAGTCAACCAAAGTGTAATTTGATTAAATTTAAAAAATGTGCACCTAAAAATCCACAAATTAAATTGACTCCATATAAATTTTTCCATCTTAAAAGATAAGAACAATGGAAAGTACCCCTAAATAATAATTATCATAGTTGGTTGGTTCTAGTTTACACTGATTGGTTCAAAGAAATTTGGGAAAATTTTGGTACAGTTTTTTGCTTGAATAGATTTAGGGATAGTTCAATGAAGAACTTGATAATCTAGATAGCTTGGAACCAATTTGACCCATGTCCCCAACAAATGAAAACAATACAAAACAATTCCAAAAAAAGGTCTAAAAATTCTAATCCTAGCCTGTTCAAAGATCCACCCCCTGTATTTGCCTCACACCTTTGTTATTGAGTTTTTGTGAGCACTTGAATAATTGTAATAAAATTTTAGTTTTAATTCTTAAAGTTAATCTTAGGTAAATGTCAATATTAAATTAAATGTTAACATTGAAATTCAAAGTGGGATCCCCATTTTAGGATGTTTAATGATGGAATCAAACCCACTGGACTTCTCACAAAAAAGATATAAATTATGGTATTTTTCAACTTTCAACACATTTGATAATTTTCTTAGCATTTTTAAACATATATTCAAACATGACCCTGTACCCCTTCCTCCTCTTACATCCCTTGAGTTGGGAATTTTGGGATTCTAATATTGACCAAGAAGGGGAATAAGCCACTTAATGGTGCCAGCCAATTTAAAACTTCAAATGGTTGCAGTTGGTGAATCCATTCAACAAGAGTAAGCAAACCTCTAAGTCTTGGACTTGCTAGGTTAGTTTAATGAGCTAGAATTCAGATTAGCTTTGTAATCTTTTGATTATATTATGGTGATTTTTGGACTCTAGAGGTTGTTTATAGCTTCAATGTTTATGTATTTTCTCTTGGGACATTAATTATACGTATCTCAAAAATTAGATCACAATGACATTTTACTATGTTCATTCTTATGTGCTATATAAACTGATAGACTTTGAATATCTAGTATCTAATGGTTTGGATTTACATTTATGTACATATTTATATTTTTAATGAATTTTTGATATTTTATGTATTTTTTTGTAGAATAGTTATTCAATATGGTTTTTAACTAGTTTCAATTTGGTTATATTTTAATTTGTGATTTTCATAATTTTGGTTTTGGTTTTGAAATTTTTTCCCTAAAATTGATATGGATTTTCCTTTGTATGACATACACATGTACCCAAAGAAGCACTAGTTTGTATGTGAAATTATATGGAGATCAAGGTCAATAGATGTTAATAATGTAAGACAATGGGTTTAATTTGGAATTTCTCTTGGAGGTTTAACATTATACTTATTTATGAACTTATGTCAAGGAGTAGGGGGAGTTTCTCTTGGAGGTTTAACATTAGATTTATTTATGAACCTATGTCAAGGGGTAGGCGCTGTTGGCATGTTTTTTAGACAGAGGTAGAGTATGCATGTTTGTCATTGATGGAAAACCTCAGCATGATCAATAGCATAGCGATAATGGCAGTGTTTGTCATTGATGGCAAACCTCAGCACGATTAGTAGCGTAGCGATAATGGAAAGATCAACAGTGTAAGCTCAGAAGGAGGAATACAGTCAAAGCATGAAAAAGGTTTTGTTTCGGAGTTTCACAGATCGGGAAATCCAAAGGAAAGAGGTTTGAACTCACGATATGAAAAATCGTGATAACAATCCTGATCGTTGGAGTCATAGGACACATGGCAAGCGATTGGAATTTCGCTGACTTGCACATTGGAGGAGTCAATGGAGCATGGTGTGGGAACTTGCGATATGCGAGATCATGAAAATATATGGATCGTCGAATCATCGAGATCGTGGACCGTTGATCAGGCTCGATGAAGTTCATAAGTTTGCGAAATACGAAGCGCCTTTTGGCGTAGCCAGTGGTCACCGTCGGTGGTCACGTGAGGGGAAGAAGATAGTGGTGCTAAGATCCATCTCGAAGTCTTCGCGATCGCAACTTGGAGTATCAAGATCCTTCATCATAGGAATCATGATATGCAAGATCGCAATGAGATCTGAACCGTCGGATCATTGGAGATCTCGACCGTTGATCAGGCTCGATGAAGTTCATAAGTTCGTGAAATACGAAACGCTTTTTGGCACAGCCTATGGTCACTGCCAGTGGTCACGTGAGGGGAAGAAACTAGCAGTGCTAAGATCCATCTCGGAGTCTCAGCAATCGTGACTTGGAGTTTCTAGACCCTTCATCACAGGAATGCCGAAATGAGAAAACATGAAATTCAAATTCTGTTTAGCGCTCGGTCACAACTAGTGGGCATATGAGTTAAACACGAAATCCTGTGGATTTAATCCAACGGTGCTGGTTAATTGGAAACTTGATCGAAGGGTTACTGTTTCACCTCACAGGTAATCGATCAGTTATGATTCAGTTAGTAGAACTGAATCATGGTTCTTGGACGGTTGGCGATTCAGTTGCTGAGGTGGTTTTGCCCAAGAATATTCGAGGTGTAACTGAAGAGGATGTGAATAAAAGAAACACGCTGTGACTATGCGCGCGAGGTTGTATGGAGTGAAAAATGAATTAAACTATAGAAAGGTAAAATTACAGTATGCGTAGTGTAAAGAAAACTCAGAGATGACGAACAGAAGTGGAATATAATAGAATAGGTTAAGAGAGCAGAATGGGCATATATCAAAGATGCATATCTGTGAGAAGAAGATAAATCCGAGGTGTGCATGCTAAAACATAGGAGAAGATTAGAAAGCTGAAGAGGATGAAAGAAGGAAGACACTGATGCAGGTAGAGAAGAGCGGCATAGCAGAACAAAGCAGAACAATGATAAGCCAAGTAAGCAAATGAAAACTATTGAATCACTGTAATAAATTCACAGAAAGCAAATTTTTATATTTCAGGGTGGTCGGGAGGTGCTAGGGAGGACTATTGTCCTCAAAGGTTCAAGTGGGTGCTTGAACGCAGGGAGTTGTAGCTTCCATATGGTTGCATCCAGAGAAACCAGGGTGGCATGGTGGTGAAAGGGAGAACATTGGTTCTCTGATATACAGGTCAGTGCTTGTGTAACTAGAAGTTGGTGCTTCCATCCAGTTGGTGCTAGAACTCTTAGGAAGTTGGTGCTTCCATCCAATTGGTGCTGAAACTCTTAAGGAGTTGGTGCTTCCTTCTAGTCGGTGCTAGAGAAACTAAAGAGTTGGTGCTTTCAACAAGATGGAGCTTGTAAAACAGAGGTAGTAGCCTCACTTTGAGTTGGTGCTCAAACATAGATGATGTACAGAACTTAAAAGACTACCTATCATTTTGAAGAAGAAGAGGTTTTCTCCGTTTATGGGTTTC
>JASDQU010949075.1:10015-21549 GCA_032191745.1 Picea mariana | reverse complement strand
TATTACCACTCTTAAAATGTTAACCAAGTTGTTGTTAACTATCCTACATATGGTAAAGAGTTGTATGCATTAGTTCAAAGCGTAAAGAAATGGAAACATTAATTTTTATGGAAGGAAACAATCGTACATACAGATCACCAACCCTTATAGTATCTCCAAGCACAAACCAAACTGCAACAATCTCAACACTACAGATGGATGGGTTTTCTACAACAAGTTCATTTGGAAATCAAGTACAAAAAGGGTACAAGTAACAAGGTAGCTAATATGCTTTCTAGACCTCCTACTGTTTCTTCTATTATTTTGAAGAATACTTCTTTATCTCATGATATCTATGTGGAACAATATGCCATTGATGAATATTTTAAAGAAGTATATGAGAATCTAACCCATGGTGCATAGGTAGAGAACTATTGTCTACATGGAAAACTACTCTGCCATCTTGGAAAGCTATGTATTCCTACAAGTGAACAAGTCCATGTAATATGATAAGCTCACACTTCTCTTGTGTCTGGGAATTTTGGGGTAGGAAAAGCTATGGCTTATTTGCATAGGTTTTGTTACTGGCCTCAAATGAAAGCAATTGTAAATAAATATGTAAAGGGGTCTGTGATGTGTTCTACCTGTAATCCCACTAATAGAAAACTGGGGCTATACTCACCACTACCTGTTCCATCCCATTCATGGGAAAGTATCTCCATGGATTTTGTAGGGGGCTTACCAATTTCAAAAAGGGGTCATGACTATTTGTATGTTGTAGTGGATACGTTTAGAAAGATGTGTATCTTGATGCCATGTAAAAAGCATATCATTGTTGAGAAGATTGCTAATCTCTTCTTTCAGTATGTTTGGGTTCACTTTGGGTTACCCACATCCATTATCTCGGATCAAGATACTCGATTCCTTGGGGATTTTTGGACAAGCTTGTGGAGAATGATGGACACCAAATTGAAGAGGATCATTTCTTACCATCCATAGACCGACAGATAGACAGAGGTTGAAAACCAAACAGTGGTACTTTTGCTTCAAGGCTACTACAGCAAGCATCCCAAGTTATGGGATGAACATATGCCCTATGTACAACATGATTACAACCGAGCCTTACATTCCTCCACTCAGTGTTTACCTTTTGAGACATGTTTTGGGTACTTGCCTAAAGTTCCTTTGGACTTGATGTATGGGAGAGATGTCGAGTCAAATGAAGAAATAAAAGAGGAGAGATCCCGCAAGTTCATCCAGAGGATCTAGCAGGTGCACTAGGCAATCAGGGAACATTTGGAGAAAAGTCAAGAACAATATAAATCTCAGCATGAAAAACACAGGGTTGATCATCAGTTCTAGGTTGGAGACCGGGATGGCTTCACATCAGCAAGGAGAGATTGAAGGGTGAAGGAAAGAAACTCAAGCCCATTCGTTATGGAGCCTTCACTGTTTTAGAAAAAAGTGGTACCAATGATTTTCTCCTGGATATTCCACCTTATATGAAGTTTTACTTAGTTGTAAATGTAGAGAACTTGAAACTTTTTGAGCCTCCTATGATCATGGATCACGATGAGGAAGTTTCAATACCTTTAGATGATGAGTTTACTCATGAGTACTTGGATGAGTTAAAGTAATATATCATCCTTGATAGAAGGAAAAGGAATTCATGCACGGGTGATGTTGATTATCTTCAAGTAGGATTAAAGGGTACACATCCAAGCAATGAAAAGAGGATTGAGAAGGACAAGGTGAGGGAACTCTTCCCTCACTTATCTGTTTATTTATGAAAGATTTTGGTGGTCCACGAATCTCTCAGTGGGAAGGCGTGATCAAAAAAGGATCTAGAGAAGACTAAGGATAGCTCATAACTCGCAAAAGAAACTCAAGATGCTCAGAATGGCCTCAACAGACAAAGAAAGGGAAAAAAATTCAAAGTTCTCAAAACTTAGTGAAAATGAAATCATCGTGAATAGCATGTTGCAAGATTTCCAACGATGAAAATGGCTCATCAAACAAAGTTACAGATCAAAATATATTCGCAGTCAAAGTTTGGTCAACCTAGCCAAGTCAGCAGGGGGATGAGTCGGCATCTTTACTGTTGGCCCTTGACCAAGTTTCGAGGAACACTTGGTCATAATTGATCATTTTTGGACTTTGACACCCTGTCAAAGATGGAGTGCTAGGCGAAGYAGAGATCTCGGGATATTGTTCCACTTTTGAGCCTCTTTTCGGGTTTTGGGTTAATGTAATGGGAAAGGGATGTCGGCCCGTGGGTTTAGCCATGCTTAGGCCCACATTTTTAATGTATAAATAGATACTTAGGCAGTGTAAGAAGCATTGATGTCTTAGTGATATTATTTATATMTGTGTGATCRGATGTGGATTGTAAATGCTCTGTGCATGATTGTAAGAGGCTACATAACTAAGTGCTAGTTGTTGTAAGAGGTTGTAGAAGGCTTTGTGATTATGTACAAGGAAGAAGGATCTAGCGAGATGCGCAGGTCTTCTGTCCTGTGCGAAGTAAGGGTTCTGAGTGGCTTTGTGTTGTAACCAATTGAAGACACTAATAAATAAGAAGATTTGGTGGACGTAGCCCCAGGGTGGGGGTGAACCACATAAATCTGTGTGTGATGCTTTATGCTTCAGCTTGATGTGTTTATTTCTTCTTCTACTGAGTGCCTTGATATATTTAGATAGAACTATTAATGCTTTGTGCTTCCAAGATGTATGTCAATAGTGGGATCTTACATGTATGATAATGCTTAGTGTTGAACTACTAGACATGATATGATTTGCTATAGTTAAGTGTTGAAACAATGTACATTTGAGGATTCACCGTGAAGCTCTGTGTCATATACGAAGTATAATAAGGGTTAAATACTAATGAATTATCTATGCTAAGAGACCTGTAAGGATAGGATCATAGATCTGTGTCCCAGCTAAGGTTGCAAACACTTGAGTCTTGCAACCACCCCTGCCTCTACCTTGGGTGAGACTTCATCTGCTTCGCAGTTGTTGTCGAAAGGGTCGCTAGTTAGGTCTTTGTTGGTACACTCTTGAGCATTGAACCCTGGGTCTACCCCTGTGCCAACAAATGGTTCTGTTGCCGGGACCTGAAACTGTGATTGTTGGGAATTGAGGAAGAAAAAACTTTGTGCATAGATCTGTCGCCCTAGTGCGCAGCTTTTTACTTGACCTATGAAAGCTTTGTGCTAGGAATAAGGTCATATTTGAGGAAAGGAATATTAGATATGAAGAAAATAAGAGAGATATGAATGCTCTATGCTCTAAGAAAAGTAAAAGTGGGAATTTCTGAAAGAAAGAGGTCAGATCTGCAGAAAAGAGGTAATATCTGTAAGCCATGTTCTCTAATAAAGGTAAGATTAGTTAAAATTTATTAGATGTGGAAGCTTTGTACTTTGTAGAAGTAAGATAAGTGAAATTTTTTTTTCTAGAGCATGGATCTAGGTATGTTTGATAGATTCGGCCCTAGCTTAAAACCTAGGATATTAATAGAAGAAAGAGAGTTTTATATGAGTAGATCTGATAAGCATAATGATATATATGTTATACCTATGCATAGAAAGAATGTTTGGACTAACAAATGGATGCAGGATCCTAGAAGGAATTTTTTGCAGGCTAATTACCATGATTCTAGTGTTTAGTACAAAAGAAGCTGGGGACCATTTAAGAGAAAGAGAGGATTGACCCTATGTTATGGTTGTAGAAAACCAGGCCATCTATCTAAGGATTTCCTGGGTGGAAAACCCAGTTGTCTCTGTTGCAAAGCTTTGGACCATGAAGTATTGGATTTCCCTAGAATGATTGTTAAGCTTGAAAGAATGAATCTAAATGAAGAACACCCTAGGATAGCCCCAAAAAAAGAAGAACCCCAGAAAGAATCAAAGAAAGTATTAATACAAATGAAAGAAACCCTGAAAGAACATAAAGATGTCCGCCTACCAGAGATATTCAAAGAAAATGAACAAATCAAAGAAATAATAGGGGACTTCGACATTGACTGTATTCTTGATAAAGAAACACAAGTGAACATTATGACAGAAAGAACCTAGGAAGTTATAGAGAAGCTTGCCATGATCCTTCACTGGGAGGAATAGGACTATTTAGAGGAAAACGGGTGATGTTATGTGGAAAACTAGCTCACATACCTATGAAAGGCAATGGAACTTCGACAGAAGAAGATTTTGAGATTATCAAATTTATTGAGGATGACACCCCGTTCACTATGTTACTTGGAAAACCTTGTATTGAGAGAGATCAAGACATGAAAAAGGAAGAAGAAAAGGTATTACAACAGCAAAGACACGAGCTAAAAGATTTCATGACCAGAAGGATCGCACAGTTGATTGAGGAACATGAGAATAAATCAAAGCTATTTGATACTAGAAGCTCGGATATCAAATAATTAGGGGACTCACAGAAGATTGGAGTATCTGTACCAGACACAAATGAAGTAGTTCTCCTGAGTCTTGGGAAAGAACCCCAGCAGCGTGAAGTGACTATGCCCAAGGAAAATAAGAACCAGATTGAGAAACTAACTACTGAGACGAAGCTCACGGGGAAGAAGGCTAGAAATCTAAGTAAAAAGAGAGCTCAGATCGATAGGATACAGAGGGTTCTAGATGGAGCCCCTCCAAAAGAAACTTTGCGTAATTCGAGCTTCATTAGGATAACAGAACAGTGACATGGGTCACTTCGTCGTGGCAAAAAAATATAGTCGTTGGAGGCCGATATACCCATTCGACTGTCGCCACAAACGGATCGAAAAGCATTGAAGGATCATCACCAGACCGTTAGACCACAACATAACAGATAGAACCAGAGTTAAGGAAGCCCCATAACCATTGAAAACAATCTGTTACAGAGTTACTTACTTAATCCATCGCACCATGCACGGAAGACACTTTTTCTAATCATGAATTTGAATCCACAGACTACCTAAGTTGTGAACTGTGATTACTCCGCCCTTACTCTCTACCTTACTACAGTATCTATGTTACTTTGAGAACCTGAGCTATTGATTCTGAGTGTATATGTCTGACGAATTTAGCGTAGCTAAAGAATATGTAAGAGAGGTACTCGCTAGCCTCAGAGTCGAAAGAGTCATGTCGGAGTGGGGATTGTCTACAGGTTTACAAGCATCATCAACGAGATGAGTGCAAGCCTCCCCATCGACTGCTTGAGCAGGAACATCCCGAGCTGGCACAAAAAGAAGAACCAAACATAAGGACGATATGGCCAACACAAAGTTGGTCTGATCCATCCTACCTTCTTACATACCACCTCTGAGTGGTGCGATCAACAGAGATAGTGTGCCTAGAGACTTTGAGTACACTCTAGTCATGACGTACCTATCGAAATAAGTACGCGCAGTCCGTGTAGATCACAACAAGATCGAAGCCTTGAATTTTAGTGACTTCAACCTGGGGGATCGTAAATTTTGCAGTGCACTTGCCCCGTACAAGTACCTAACTATAACCAAGGGCAAGAATTCAAATATTGTCCCTCAGTAATGGACGATGAACCTCATGCAGTCTACTTTTCTCAACGTTATGAAGATACCACACTTCGGAAGACACCAGGAGGTGAATTCTTGTGTGAAGCTGATGCTGGCAAGTTACCATGGAGGATACTTATGGTTGAATCGTTGCATAATAGTTGATCCAGCGCTGATCAACTAGATCACTGGGCTTAGCATGCAGGGCCCTGATCCCCACTATTACTATTCTGGGAAGACTGTGGATCGCGCTCTTGCCCAGAAGATCAAAGAATCCTATGGTGATGTTGAGAAAGGAACACAAGGCTACAAGGTAGCTTCTATTGAAAGTGGTGTAGTGCGCCTCGCCTGTCAACTGATTGTAGGGAAGTTGGTACGCAAGAATCGACCCATGCAAGTATTCGTCTTTGTAGTCAACCTCGCAGGAAAGTGTGTAGAGGGACTATAGATGAACTGGGTGAAGTACCTGGTGAATCAACTAGAGATTGATTGTAGAGAAACCCAGGATCAGGGGCATGAATTTCATTTTAGCTGGCTCTTGATACTTATATCTTTCGTTGCATGGGAGCTACCGAAAGGTACAACTGTCCCTGACATTGACCCCTTTGAACCACTGGTTGCAAAGTTCAGTACCATGTGGTACTCGAATGACATGAACAAGCAGTGGAAATGCAATGTCACATTTCACACCTACTACACCTAGTTGAAGCTCGCCATCCAGTCTGAGCCTCGCATGACCCCGAATACTTTACACAGGTTTTGACCTTTGATAAAGTTCAGTGAAAACTACCACTTTATATATCTGACAGCATATGCTGATGAGAACAAGGAATAGCTTCAGTCTTATTACAAGCTGACGGAAGAATACCTGGAGGAAATCAACAAGGAATGGTCGCTAAACCTTCTTATTTCAGCAGACCCTGCAAAGGTGTCTGACATTGACAGCCCAAAAGCTACACAGAATACACCTGGACCCAGTAAGACAAAGAAAACAAAGAAGACAAAGAAGGATGAGGATATCCAGGATGTAGATAGTAGATATGTAAGAACCACATCCATTACACTAGAGCAAGGAGGTAATGGAAAAGACTTAGAGGAAGTCAAACAGAGGCCAGGCAACGAAGTAGAAATCATAAAGAAAAGGAAGGGTTCACCTCTAGAACCTTCCTCCCAAAAGAAATCAAAATCACCCGTGACTAAGATGAAGACCACACTCACTCCATATGACTTCATTTTTCTCATCACAACTATGAACGAATCCATAGAAGAGATAACAAAAAAACAAGAAGCTAAGCAAGAGACAATGTACAACATAATTGAGATCAAACTCCAAGGAGTACAACAAGCTCTCCAGTCTAACCGTGTAGTCTCCTCTGCACCCCTACTAGAAGGAACAACATAAGAAGGAAATGAACTAGTTCAACTCTACAAGATTGCTAAAACGGTCGAAGTACACCTTCGGAAGGCACAATAAGAAACAGCGTAGGCCACCCAGGCCTTAAAGCAAGCACAGGAGGAAGTCCTCGAGCAACGTCGAGCTGCACAACAAGAGAAGGACACTCTCCAAGCGAAATTTGAAGAAGAAAGAGAAAAGATTCAAAAAGATAAAGAGCAGTTGCTCGCGAAGCAAATTGGGATTGAAGAAGCAGTCAACATAGCATTTCGCTCTGTGACTGGCTTAGAACAGAAGGCAGAGGACCCCATCAAATGCTAAGTGATGATGCTTGTTGAAGTTATTCAACAACTTCAACAAAGAGTCATGGACTTAGAACTTCAGACCATACCACAAACCCCACAAGAAGTGCATGACCAGTGAGAAATAACTGCCTGGAGCACCATAGAAAGGATTAAAGAACTCTCTGAGGAATTCAAACAGGTAAGTAACAGAATTGCATAGATCCACGAGGACCTAACCGAGAACCCAGAATTGCATCAATTGGAGTCAAAGCTCCAAGAGGTGAAGTACGACGCTGAAAATCTACAGGTACAGCTGAAGGCCTTGTCCCCATAGAGAGAATGAAGAGGTTTCTAGAGCAACACATAGCCCAACAACAGATTCACATGCTTCAGAGTAAAGTAATGGAAGTCTCTCAATGACTACAACCAGTGTAAGAAAAGGCATGCCAACTATTCACTGAAGTTGAAAGCCAAGGAGTAGAACTTGAACAGCTTGTGAATATAGCTGAACAACGCCTAGAAGGGATCGTGAACGAGGAACTCATCCAAGAGTTCGTCGAGCAAGAGGTAGTAGAAATGTGGTAGGTCGAAGCAATTCGAGCCAAGCTCGAGGAATTTGAAGCAGAATTGGTTAGACCTAAGTGAATCAGAATGAGTCACAGGTGAGTGTTAGGGGCCTGTTTTCCCTTGACCAAGTTTCGAGGAACACTTGGTCATAATTGATCATTTTTGGACTTCGACACCCTGTCAAATATGGAGCACCAGGCAAACCAGAGATTGTGGGATCTCGGTCCACTTTTGGGCCTCTTGTAGGGTTTTGGGTTAATGTAATGGGAAAGGGATGTTGGCCCGTGGGTTTACCCATGCTTAGGCCCACTTTTGTAATGTATAAATAGATACTTAAGAAATGTAAGAAGCGTTGATGACTTGGTGATAGTAGCTAGATCTGTGTGATTGGATGTGGATTGTAAATTCTCCGTGCATGATTGTAAAAGGCTGTAGAGCTAAGTGCTAGTTGCTGTAAGAGGTTGTAGAAGGCTTTGTGCTGAAGTACAAGGAAGAAGGATCTAGCAAGCTTTGCAGATCTTCTGTCCTATGTGAAGTAAGGGTTTTAAGTGGCTTTGTGCTATAACCAATTGAAAACACTAATAAAGAAGAAGAGTTGGTGGACGTAGCCCCAGGTTGGGGGTGAACCATGTAAATCTGTGTGTGATGCTTTGTTCTTTGGCTTGATGTGTTTCTTTCTTCTTCTGTTGAGTGCCTTGATATATTTAGATAGATCTATTAATTTTGTGTGCTTCCAAGATGTATGTCAATAGTGGTATCTAACATGTATGAGAATGCTTAGTGTTGAACTACTAGACATGATATGATTTTCTATAGTTAAGTGTTGAAACAATGTACATCTGAGTATTCACCATGAAGCTCTGTGTCGTCTGTGAAGTATAATAAGGGTTAAATACTAATGAATGATCTATGCTAAGTTCCCTATAAGGATAGGATCACATATCTGTGTCCCAGCTAAGGTTGCAGACACCTGAGTCTTGCAACCACCCCTGCCTCTACCTCGGGTGAGACTTCATCTACTTCGCAGGTGTTTTCGAAAGGGTCGGTAGTTAGGGATTTGTTGGTACGCTCTTGAGAATTGAACCCTGGGTCTTCCCATGTGCCAAAACGTACTACTGACTTTTGAATTGGTGTTCATCACCTCCTTCGGGACTCGCGACATGGTCTAACAGCCTCTCGTGGATCCATTAACTCTGGCGGTGATGAGTTTACCAATCACCCATGGGTTTTGGTCTAATGACAGTCGTACTACCGCAAAATTGGTATCAGAGCGAAAGGTTACAGGTTCAAGTCCGCTCAATTGGTATAGAGTATCTTAGTTGGTACTGAGGGGGAGATTGTTGAATTGGTGTTCAACACCTCCTATAGGACTCATGACATGGTCTAACAGCCTCCCGTGGATCCATTAACTATGGCGGTGATGAGTTTACCAATCACCCGTGGGTTTTGGTCTAATGACAGCCGTACTACCGCAAAACAATTGTTGGCATGTTTTACAAGCAGTGTATGCTTGTCATTGATGGCAAGTACAGCAGCGATGATGGCTTGAGTATAGCAGCGATGATCAATAGTGCATTGATAATCGGGGAAGAGAAGCAACCGTGATCGTTGGATCAACAATTTAGAATTCCCGATGGCTGTCAGATCTCAATGTAGACAAGAAGAGTGCATTGAAGAGGAGGACAGATCTCAGGCGTTAGATCCAAGCGCGGGATCCGACCATCGTTGGATCAAGGAGGAATGTCCATCTTCAGGTAGGACACATGGACACAGATCAACATTTCGCTGATTGGAAAGTCAAAGGAATGAAATTCTCCAACCTTTCAACTCACGAAATCACGATATGAAAAACCATGATATAATCTCAATCGTTGGATCGAGGAAAAATATGGACCGTTGATCAGACACAATGAAGGATCGTGGAATTGCGAAATCACGATAAAATCTTGATCGTTGATCTAAGAGGGACACGTGGGGAAAGATCATCATTTCGCTGACTGGAGAGTCAAAGGAATGGGGTTCCCTAACCTCTCAAAATCGCGATATGTGAAATCGCGACTTAACCACAGCCTTCAGATAAAGATGTGATCTGCACCATTGATCCAACTCCATTTCGGAGTTTCATGGATCGAGAAGTGGACATGTCAAAGAATATTAACCACAGGAATCTCGAAATCGCGATATGTGAAATCATGACTTAATCTAAGCCGTCAGATCAAGGTTTGATCTGGACCGTTGATCCCAATCCATTTCAGAGGTTCGAAAATCAAGAGATGAAGAAGTTAGAGACTCTCAACATTAGGAGTCTCGAAGTACCGAAATGCGAAATCCCAAAACAAGACAGGTTAGCAAACCACGTCAGCTAAGAACACGTGGCACAACCAGGCAATGACAAGTGTCAAGCTGATTCAACATTTCAGGCACATGTAAGTCACAAATCAAAGTGACACATGGCAGTTATTCAACACGTGTCAATCCACATGTGACGTCAGCAGGTTTACATCACTTCGGAGTTTCAGAAATCGGGAGATGGAGATGTCAAGAACTCCTACCACAGGAGTCCCAAAATCGCGAAATGTGAAACGTCGAAATCCCATTAACCATCCATCTTAGGGGGTTATGTGGACCATTGATCCGACTCCCTTTCAGAGTTTTGAGGATTGGGAGTTGGAAGCATCAAGAACATTCACCACAGGAATGTCGAAATCGCGATATGCGAAATCACGAAATGATCTAAGCCGTCAGATCAAGTGTTGATTGGGACCGTTGATCCCACGCCATTTCGGGGTTTCGTGGATTGCAACTTGGAGAGTCGAGATGCCTCATCTCCAGACTCACGAAATGTGAAATCGCGAAAGTGCCTTATGCATAAGGCTGTGGTCATAGCCCTTGGTCACATCAGCGAGAGATGGAGGAAAGACCTAGAGAAACCAAGCTCTGTTTCGAGGATCGCGGCTGGGAATGTCGAGATGCATGGTCACACGAATGTCGAATTGCTGAATGCCGAAATACCAAAATGAATGCAATATCCCATGGAATCAATCCAACGGTGTAGGTGAATTTGAACAAGATCGGAGGGCTACTGTAGCACGACACAGTGTAACTGCCAGAAACCACTAATGGTTTCTGCCAAAGGACTCAAAGACACTTCTGTGTGATCGCCAAAGGAGATGAAGAGTCTCTAAGCTTCACCCAGTGAAGGAAGACAATTCTTAGAGGGATTGATAGACGGATGAGTGTTGAAGTCTGTAACTAAAACAGAAGGCATAAGCTCGACTGTGCCAAAGAAGACGAGGAGTCTCAACTGCCAGAGAGGTTGAGGAATCTTAACAAAACACCCAATGATGTTGGACGTGTGGTGGGAACCACTAGAGAAGCTAAAGAGTCATGATGATGATCAGACAGAGCACTCGAGTTGTGGAGGAATTTGGCGCAGAGTGAGTATGCAGAGGCATTGCGAATATTGCATGCACAAAGACAATAGAGACTATAAGAATGCTGAAAAAAAGAAGAGATAAGGGTTGTCGCTATGTAGGAGAATTCAGGTGTGGACAAGGAGGCAGAACATAGGAGCAGAAATGCACAGTCGAGGAATGGTGCATTGAAGGGATATGTAGCATAGAGCATAAGAGACAGAAGAGCAGAAAGTGCTAGAGGCGTGCAGAAGACACTGATGCAGACAGAGCAGAGTAGTGTAACAGAACAACGACAAGGCTGGTAAGCCATTGAATAACTTTATATCACTGTAATAAGTTTTAGT
Source organism: Picea mariana (assembly GCA_032191745.1). NCBI lineage: Eukaryota > Viridiplantae > Streptophyta > Pinopsida > Pinales > Pinaceae > Picea > Picea mariana. The sequence goes on along the minus strand of JASDQU010949075.1, from coordinate 10,045 downwards.
AACAAGGAATTTATATACCAAGGTGGTTGG
>JASDQU010949074.1:34399-60915 GCA_032191745.1 Picea mariana | reverse complement strand
TTATCCAACAAATGAAGCGATACAACCTACAACACACCTGTTGTAACTTCCTATTCTTTCTCTCACAGTCTCCTCTCTCAGAATACAATATTCATAATGATGCATAGCCACAATACATTTCCCTCATAAAAGAGGGTTTCCTTCTAGAGAAAAAAACCCTAACATAAATTATATCTTCAGATCAACGACCTTATAATGAATGGTCCATATTTACTATGAAATTAAAATATACATTTACAAGGAAATTTTTCCTTCCAAGGCTTCGCCCTCGAACCCCATAGGGGGGGCAAGCCCCCCACCCCCACCCACGTGGATGGGTGTACAGTATTTCGAGGTGTACATTATTCATGGGGTATAAAAATGGATGAAAACAAATACCTATGAAACACAAAGATAATCAGGCTCCACAAACAACAAGGATGATGATAATATTAAATACTTGAAAGAACATATGAACATTGACTATGATACACTGGATGACATTGTTGCAGAGAATGATTTTGATGACCAAGACTTATAAATTTTCAGAATTATTTGTAATCTATGTTTTAAAAATGTTGATTCTTATGGACCAAACTTTGAAATGCTTCAGTATTATTTGTGTCGATACAAATTACCTATTGCAATATCCTTAAAGTGTTCAATCTTTTCTATGAATTGTTGGCAAAAAAAATTAGGATTACTTGGATAGGAGTTAGCATGGTTACTGGTCATTTATTGGTTGATAATGGTTTACAGGTGTTGTCAGGTTATTGATTAGACTCAAACTGAACTAGGATTAAGAACCTATTCAATAACAATACATTAAATATGAAATCATTAAAAAATATAATTTCATATATCATATATGTAAAACAATGTAAATCCAAACCATTAGGCTAAATGTATCCAAAGTTTGTTCATTAATTTATATTTTAAAACAAATTGAAATATTTCACTAAGCCTAAGCCTAAGACCTTAAACTTTATACCATCTAACCCCTAACCCCTAACCCCTGGAAACATGGACGATATCGAAGATTATGTGGGGACATTAGAAATCCTTGAGTCTTGAAACCCTCCCATACCATCAAGGCATGTGTCTAGTATAACCGTGTCAAATTTCAATGCATACAGACACAGTTTGGAGAAATTTAAATAATGGCATCATTCATTGCTAACCATGTAGGGTCGATGGATGTCATTAATCCCTTCACCCGATATGATCCCTAACCCATTAGCAATTAAATCACTTACACGTTGGACCCTATAAAATTCTTTTGGGATGTCTCAAATTAATAGAATAATGGTTTAATCATCTCGAAGAATGCCACAAGAAAAAGACAAATACATGGAAATTGGGATCTTCATTGGGTTTCGCTGTAAAGATGGGTATGTCGGGTTTGATCTTTGTTGGCATGGATGGAAAAATTGGGTCATGATGAATATGATGACGATGATGATGGAAATGACAACCATGATGATGACAATGATGAAGAGAATGATTCCCATGAGTCTTAAAACCCTCCCATACCGACAAGGCATGCGCCTAGTCTAAACATGTAAAATTTCAATGCATACAGTCTCATTTTGAAGAAATTTCAACATTTGATCTATTCACTGCTCATTGTGCGGGGTCGGTGGATGACATTAGTGATGGGCATGTTGGAAGTTCCAAGACATTTCAAGATATTTCCAACAAATATTCTATAGAAGGGAATGAAGAATGATAACAGTGGGATCGACATGCATGATGAACATTGATGAAAACGTGGATGATCTTGAAGATTATGTGGGTACATCATACATACTTGAGTCTTGAAACCCTCCCATACCGTCAAGACATGTTTCTAGTCTAACCATGTCAAATTTCAACGCATACATTCACAATTCGAATAAATTTCAACATTGGCCCCATTCACTGCTCACTATGCGAGGTCGGTGGATGACATTGGTGAAGGGCATGTTGGAAGTTCCAAGACATTTCAAGAGAGTTTCAACAAACATTATATAGAATGGAATGACAAATGATTACAATGAGATCGATGTGCATGATGAACATTGATGCAAACGTGGACGATCTCAAAGGTTATGGTGGGACATTAGACATACTTGAGCCTTGAAACCCTCCCACACCGTCAAGGCATGTGTCTAGTCTAACCATGTCAAATTTTGACGCATATAGGCACAAATTGAAGAAATTTCAATGTTGGCCCCATTCACTGCTCACTATGCGGGGTCGATAGAAGACATTTGTAATGGGTGTATTATAAGTTCCATGAAATTTCAAGAGAGTTCCAACAAAGATTCTACAAATGGAAATGACGAATGATGACAATGATACGTCCATGATGAACGTTGATGCAAACATACTCAATGATATCAAAGATTATGTGGGGAAATCAGAAATCCTTGAGTCTTGAAACCCTCCCATACCGTTAAGGCATGTGTCTAGTCTAACCACATCAAATTTCGATGCATACATGCATAGTTTGAAGAAATTTCAATGTTGTCTCCATTCACTGCTCACTATGCGAGGTTGGTGGATGACATTTGTGATGGGTGTATTGGAAGTTCCATGAAATTTCAAGAGAGTTACGACAAATATTATACAACTGGAAATGATGAACGATGCCAATTATACATCCATGATGAACGTTGATGAAAACGTGGATGATCTCAAAGATATGTGGGGACATCAGACATACTTGAGTCTTGAAACCCTCCCATAACGTCAAGGAATGTGTCTAGTAAAACTACATCAAATTTCGACGCATACAAGCATAGCTTGAAGAAATTTCCATTGGACCCATTCACTACTCACTGTGCGAGGTTGGTGGATGACATTTTTGATGAGTGTATTGTAAGTTCCATGACATTTCAAGAGAGTTTCAAAAAATATTCTATAGATGGCAATGATGAATGATGACAATGAGACGTGCATGATGAACGTTGATGCAAACATGAACAATCTCAAAGATTATACGGGGACATCAGATATCCTTGAGTCTTGAAACCCTCCCATACCTTCAAGGCATGTGTCTAGTCTAACCATGTCAAATTTTGAGGCATACAGGAACAATTTGAAGAAATTTCAAGGTTTTCCCCATTCATTACTCACTGTTCGGGGTCAGTACAGGATGACATTTTTGATGGGTATATTGGAAGTGCCATGAAATTTCAAGAGATTCTGTATATGGAAATGACGAATGATGACAATGATACATCCATTATGAACTTTGATGCAAACATGGACGATCTTAAAGATTATGTGGGGACATTAGACATCCTTAAGTATTGAAACACTCCCATACAATCAAGGCATTTGTCTAGTCTAACCATGTGAAACCATGTGAAATTTTGACGCATACATGCACATACTAAAGAAATTTCAACGTTGGCCCCGTTCACTGCTCACTATGTGGGGTCGGTGGAAGACATTTGGGATGGGTTTATTGGAAGTTCCATGACATTTCAAGAGAGTTACGACAAATATTATATAGAAAGGAATGGTGAATGATGACAATGAGACGTGGATGATGAACGCTAATGCAAACATGGACAATCTTAAAGATTATGTGGGTACATCAGACATCCCTGAGTCTTGAAACCCTCACATACCGTCAAGGCATGTGTCTATTCTAACATGCCAAATTTTGACGCATACAGACACATATTGAAGAATTTCAACGTTGGCCCCATTCACTACTCACTATGCGGGGTCGATGGATGACATTTGTGATGGGTGTATTGGAAGTTCCATGAAATTTCAAGAGATTTCCAACAAATATTCTACGGATAGAAATGACGAATGATGACAATGAGACGTCCATTATGAACGTTGATGTAAACATGTACGATATCAAAGATTATGTGGGGACATCAGACATCCTTGAGTCTTGAAACCCTCCCATACCATCAAGGCATGTGTCTAATCTAACCATGTCAAATTTTGATGCCTACAGGCATAGATTGAAGAAATTTCAAAGTTATCCCCATTCATTACTCATTGTGCAAGGTCGGTGGAAGACATTTGTGATGGGTGTATTGGAAGTTACATGACATTTCAAGAGAGTCCCAGCAAATATTATACATATGGCAATGACAAATGATGAAAATGAGACGTGGACAATCTCAAAGATTATGTGTAGGTTCAATGGATGTCATTAAGCCCTTGACTAGATATAATCCCTAAGAAATTAACCATTAAAATACCTAACCCCTAATCCCTTAACCCTCAATCCCTAGACCCCAAATCCCTAAATCCCCTAATCCCCAAAGCCCCTATCCACTTAACCCCCAACAACTCAACAAATTAACTATTTAGGAACAATAGGCGTTAAATTGGAAGCCAAATAGGAAGCCAAACTAGAAGCTAAAAAGGAAGCTAAGTTGGATGCTAACCAGGAAGCTAAATTGGAAGCTAAAGTAGAAGCTAAATTGGAAGCTACACTTTGTGCTAACTTTGGCGCTAAAGTAGGCGATAAAGAAAGCACTAAATTAGGCATTATTATCACCTAACTTAGCGCCTACTTGTGTTTCTCGGTGCAAATAACACCCAAAATAATTCCATTCTGATAAATAGCGTCGAATTTTGCAAAAAAATGGAGAAAAATACATTAAAACAGACATTGGAAGCAAAAAAGGGAGCTAAAAAAGAAGCTAATCACAGGGATTTGTTGTAGCGGATGAAGCACACAACCACCCCACCGCCCCCTATTGAAACCACTGCATTAGATGGCAATGCAGGGAATACCATTGACACCACTTCACCACAAGTGGAAACTAAGGATATTGGCAGGTTGCAGAATGAGATGGATTGGAAAGATTTGGCAATGTTGAGGGACCCCAAATATCCTTCTTTAGGTTTGGGCCAATGTTTGAATGATTCTCTATAAGTGGAGGAGATAGTGATGTGCGATGTAGGACCTCTCAAGATAATGAAATATCAACTCCACCACATGAAAATGTTTCTACAGATGAGACAAAACCTTTTACTCCCTTAGAACATACATATTTCATGATAAAGTTGGAGAAATTGGCACAATATATTCCCTATTATCAGGCAATGTTGCATATTTTTCAAGAGCATACAGATATCACACCCTTCTTAACATAACCCACACAAAACAAAGTCCTACACTAATCCAAGAAGAAGCAAGGGAATCAAGATTTGAAGGCCCACATCACTGATATTATGGTAGTTGTGGGAGGTATTAACCTCTACGTATAACCTTTGACAAGTCTAGAATATTCCGAGAAGCAAGAGAAACCCTAGAAGGTTAGGAAATAACCGTAGAAGACAAGTTGACTCAAGATAATAATTTATATTAAATTATTATTATCTAGAAGTAGAAGTTAACCCAGTTAGGTCACTTGGAGGACTATAAATAAGAGGGTTCTAGAGCTCATTTGACACACTCACTCTCACAACGACATAAGGACAAGTGGTGTGCATGACTAGAGGAGACATGCAATTGATGAAGTAGTAAATTGGTCTTTGGTTATGGTTTGTACTTTCTTCTTTGGTTATGGTTTAGACTCTCTTCTTGGTAATATAGCTTTGGAGAGAAGTATGCTACCTTGGTTGGCTATTGGTTTTAGGGTTTTCTTCCATAATTATTCTATCTTTCAAGGTTAAGGTGCTCGGGGGTGGCTTCGGCCTATGGTTGGGTGATAGTATTGCTATATTTTCTACGGAGAAATGAGCACACCTATTATTCTAACAGCTTATGGGCCCACACTATCTTCGGACAGTCTAACCACTAGAAGGTAGATTGTGAGGATTTGCTCAGTTGTAGTCAAAGTTTTACTGCAACAACGAAACCCTAACGCTCGTTTTGAGGCACCTTAAGTGAAGTGCTTGACCTAATTTCTGGATAACCTAGTGCACCCTAGCCTAGTGCACGTCCTGGTACTCTCAGCAAGCCAAGACATCAAGTTTGAATTTTGGTCAAAGTCAACATTTGACCAAGTCAAAATGAAAAGCAGTTGTGAAGACATCAAACCTAGCATGAAGAAAGTGTGTGATGTGCTCAAGAGAGGTCTACTAAAAGGAACATTATGAGGTTTACCAATTCTATGGAATTTAAACCTCTAGTCCAACAAAGTCATTCTAAGGTTTACCATTGCAGTTGGGTAAAAAATTTATGTACCTATACATGTTATTTGAATTTGTATAATTAGCATGAGTGTGTTTGCAGAGAATGTACAAGGGATCTTGTCCAAAGCAGTGATCTTGTATTCAGCGCATTCATAAGAACAACACACTCCAGGTTTGACTTGATATATCTTTGGTTGTTATGTCAGTATGAACTTCTAGTCAAATTTATAAGCTGACTTTAGTCAATATCTTATAAGGTTGAGATCGTATTCTCTAACTCAATTTTCTGTCAAGAAAGCATATTGTTTTAAATTTAAGAGACAAGTCAGAAAGGATACCTGTCCCAAAAGAAAATCAATTCAAGTGGAACAATAGAAAGACTCCAGGTTTGCATATCAAGTTTGGCACCTTTATTATTGTCACTTAGGTAAGTACTTAGTAGCTTATACTACTCAGTGTACTTATTTGCAAATATGAACTAAAACCTACTCTAGGAAATATTTCTTATGAAACTATCCTTCATATGAAAGATGTTGTATCGAAAACATTGTTGTTCTTGTTGTCTCGGGCAGGCTATTTCATGAAGGCTATCATGAATATGTCTTTCCAGGCTTGTAGCAATTGCCTCTATCCTTGTCCTTATTCTTGTTTCGACTTCCTATCATAAACATATTGTCTTGGATCTTTATTTTACTTCTTATCTTGTTCCATGCGAGTACCCTTATGAAATATGTTGGCAAACCTTTGATGAACAATATTTGTGGAAGTTGTTATGGAAGAAGTTTGTAAGGATGACACAATGCTTGCAACAAATTCTAGATGGGCAACAATCAGAATAGATAGAAACAAACTTAAAAGGACTTGGAGGAATTCAGTAATCAAAAGGAAACCAGAACATGTTTGTGACACTTTGCAGAAAGAAAAGAGAGATGCAACAAACAAAAGCATGGAATCTCTCAGATAGAGGGAATTGATTACAAAATTCTAGAAACATGCATTCTCGAAATAAAAACATGGAAGTTATATATATTTCTCATACAGGCATGAAGTCGAGATTAGGAGGGAGATAATCCCCAATGATATGGTCCATTGAAGAATATATGAAGACTTATAAATGGAAGATTTGATAGATAAAAGGTGAGATTCGGGGCTAGAGGGTTCTCCCAGAAGGAGGGAGAAGACTATGATGACAACTTGTTCTAATAACCAGATATACCTCTACCCGAGCCATTATATCTCTTGTATTATCCATGGGTTGGAGTTTACATCAGATAGATGTAAAGACTATTCTTCTCAAACAATGTAATTGAAGAAGAAGCATATGTAGAGAAATATCAAGGTTTTGAGGTATACCAAAAAGAGACCTATGAATGCAGATGGAAGAATACCTCATATGGATTCAAGCAAATTGGTGCAGAGCCTCTCATGTACAACAAAAGCATGGTGAAAATTTCCTATGACAGAGGAATTATATTGAAATAGTTCTTCAAAATTCCAAGATAATGGATTGTAAATCCATAGAAAACTCCCATGATGACAAATCTAAAGAAGTTGAGAGACTTTGATCCAGTAGAACCATCCCTGTATCGACAATTGAATGGTTTGTTGATGTATTTAGAGAATACTCAACCAAATATTTGTTTTTTTGTGAAAAATAGTTCCAGGTGGAACTTAGCCACGGGAATGACTTGAAATGTCTTCGTGGGACATTTAAGTTATATACAGTTGCATGGATTTATCGATTCATATTGGATAGGAAGTGTAGATAACATAAGAAGTTCTTCTTGGATATGTTTCATTTTGAGCCTTGCCACACTATCATGGGCTAGCAGGAAACAAAGGTTTGTTGCACTCAACACTGCAAAAGCAGAGTATATTGCAACTTGTGATATTGCTTGTACGAAAGCAATGTGGCTCCGTAAGCTGGTTTCTAGAGTGTTTGATCGGTGTTGGATTTGACCATGATATATTGTGATAACCAGAGTTGTGTGAAGATCTCAAGGAAATCAGTGTTCCATGACAGGTTGAAGCACATTGAGATCAAGTACTATTTTCTTCATGATAAAGTCCAGAGGGGAGAAGTAGTTTTCCAGTACATCTCCAATGATGAGCAGATAGAAGATATTTTTGGTAAAGCTTCTGTCCAAGATGAAAATTTTGCATACTTAAGGGACAAGCTAAGACTCGTGGAGATGACTTCCTTATTGGAAAGGGAAGTGATTACTCCACAGGTTGGGAGGGAGCACTGATATGTTATTGATATATGGGTAGTCATTTTCCAGTTTGGAAAATGGTCCAGGTTGGGAAGTCACTTTCCAGTCCGAAAAGTGGTCCAGGATTCTTGATGGAAAGTCATTTTCTAGTTTGGAAAATGGTCCAGGTTGGGTATTCACTTTCCAGTCCGGAAAGTGGTCCAAGATTTCTGATGGACTGTCATTTTCCAATTTGGAAAATGGTCCAGAACGGGCAGTCATTTTCATAACGAAAATGGTCCGATAGATTGTTGATGTACCATAGACAACAATTCCCCTTATGGCCAGTGTGGGGGAATGGTCTAGGAAAGTCATTCTTCTTGGTAGTCACTATGAGAAGTGGTCAAGAAAAATGGTCCGCCTCTTTGGGCAGTAATTCTTTCGAAGTTCACAATTGTGATCAGTTTCAAAGAATGGTCTGATATAGGAGGTTGGTGCAGGATAGTCATTTCTGTATGAAATGATCCAAACAGTCATTCCCTAGGGAAGACTCATTCTCTCTAGGTTTCACTATGATTAGTTTCGAAAGAACGGCCCAGTTAGGTTGAATGGTCCAGGTTCAACAATCAAGGATAATAATTCCCTAGGAGGAAATGGTATGAACAGTCATTCCCTAGGAAAGACTCATTCTCTCTAGGTTGCACTATGATTAGTTTCGAAAGAATGGCCCAGTTAGGTTGAATGGTCCAGGTTCAACAATCATTCCCTAGGGCAGACTCATTTTCTCTAGGTTGCACTGTGATTAGTGTCGAAAGAATGGCCCAGTTATGTTGAATGGTCCAGGTTTAGAAATCAAGGAAAAATATTGTTCTATTCTCGGGGAGAATAGTCCAGATAGACCATGGATGATGTTTAACTTTCTGAGGGCAGATGCTCTTCTAGATCTCACAGATGTGAGTGGAATAATGGCCCAGATGACTCAGTTATATCATGGCATTATTGATGCAAGTTGATATCAGATGATATGATTGTTGTGGAGACTGTATGTCTTTGGAAAGTAGTTGTATGTTATTGTTGTGGATGTGATCCACTAGTAGTGACCATGTGTCACTGGCTAGTAGTTGTGTGCTATTAGGAGTGGTTTTGTACCACTGGATAGTAGTTTTATACTACTATGAATAGAAACAGATGTGTTCTATTGGATGGCATTATAGAAGTTGCATGCTATTATCGGATTGCCATGGAGACTACCACTAGTGTTAGAGATAATTTCCATCTAGATGGATAGTCAGTGTGTTGATGGAAAAACATTCTCCAAGTAGATAATGGTCGTGGCAGAACAAATTACTAGGAAAAACATTCTCCCTATGGAGAATGGTCCAGCTTGACAGATTGTTGACGTATCATGGACTGGTATTTTTCTTGAGGAACAGTTATTAGCCCGATCAGGTTGAATAGTACACCTCATGTTGACGCTTGAACCTGTTAGGACCAAAATGACAACCTCACAGGGATAAAAATCCCCCTGCGTTTTTATAGAGGTGGTATTCCTCTTTGTTTCAATATATTCTTGCAATTCTATATTTTCAAAATAATATAGGACTTTGAGAAAGTTCATCATGATATTCAAAGAAATATAAAGGTTGCAGAAAAATAATTTTTTTGTTTTTAAAGATATTTCCTGAGAGATGACCAAGAACCTCACACATACATATTAGAAAAAGATAAGCAAAATTTCCTCAAATACATCATAGTTAAACTAAAGATTTTTTATCACATAAAAATAAACGGAAATGGTATGCACACATAAGAGAACTTTAATAGAGTAAACACATGTGGAGCTTAAATAAAGAAAATGATAGATCAATCTCAAATATTTTATACTCAAAACTCAAAGTTATAAAACACCGTCAAAACTGATCCCGAAATAGTTCTCTTCAAATTTCTGAGAAATATAAAGTTTGTTACAAAGCTTTGAAATTTAAATGTGTTTGTCCTTAGGACTGAGATTGGGGCTACTGTGGACCATAAAGAAAATATAAACAAGAAGTAAGCTATAGAGAGAATATGGTGGGAAATGATAGACTAGAAAGACTTGGAAAGAAGACATGAAAGAGTTTTTAGATTTCATTTAAACCTTTCTAGTCAAAGAAGTGGAGTAACTGGATGAAAAACTGATAAAGAAAACAAGATGTGATCAGCATAAACTTACTATGACGGTCTCTCTCTCCTTTAATTGCTTGTTTTTGTCTTTTTATTTTCCTCATTGATGATTATGGAAACCGTCTCAATTGTTGCTTCTTGGCCTTCTTTAGTTAATTTATCATTTGTCTTTTTAAACCAATCTTCAATGTAATTTTTCATTAGTGCAACATTTATTTCATGCATGATTTTGATATTAAATAATTCACCTTCCAAATCTCTTAAGTCGTGAGAAATGCCATGTATTGCCTCCTCAATATCTTTATTTTTCATAGAATAATCAACCATTCAATTATCTATCTCTTCTTCATTATATTCAATTATGCCATAAAATTTCTCCGTCGATAATCCCTTTAATATCTCCACTTGTTCATCAAATTGTTGTTTTTTCATAACCATTGAATTGAGAATTAACTTAGGATCTTGCACCTCATCAGTGCTTCCTGCCATATATATCTATGTGAGTCTTTTGAATAATTCTTCTCTTTTTACTATGGCTTCATTGCATGCTTGGACAATGTTATTCAAATTCTTGATCTTTTCTTTCCAACAGGTATTTAGTTATTTAATTCGACTTGGAGAAGGCATATGCTCTTCTCTCATTTTCAATTATGTCATGTTTGAGACTTTTATCCCAAATGGAGAAACAATATCAGCGTATAATCCTTCTTCATTCTTTAAATTGTCTTGGATATCTTCATGAAAAGCATGTTCCCTTGAACCGAAAGAAACAATATTTTTTGATACCTCCAATGCTTCTATTATCAATGACATTCTCTTTTTAATGGCTTTATCTACATAACTTCGGATTGTCGTGAGTAAACTAGAAGATCCTTTTAACTTAATATCGGGTGTAGTTGGTTTAACCATTGCCAAAGGACTTGCCAGGATTGGAAGAGACATCAAGGCAATTTCCAATTCTCTGATCCTTTCCTTTAATTTAGCATTTTAAACTTCCAAACCATCAATAGAGTCATCAAGAGCATCCCCAGTCACCCTATGGATTTTGGAAATTTGGGGCAGTTGCATGTCCTTCAGGTCGATCTCTAAGCGAGACTTTCCCTTTTTATTCTTCTGGTCACTTCTTTCTACAATCAACTTTTTAGACTCTTTATCAAGAACAATACTTTGAAAAGTGAAGGATTCTTCTTCACTAAAGATCTCATTTCCAACGAATTCCAATAAATAATTTTGCTAAGCCGGATTTTTCGGTTGTTGCGTTGCAGGAAATATTTTCTCAATATCTACTTCTAGTTCCATATCCTCCAAAGAAAATCTTTGGATGTCATTTTCTATAAGATTATCTTCTTCCTATGGCACTAAATTTTTCCTCTTCTTTCTCACAGGGAGCTTGTGTGAACTCTCAATTTTCCCAGGGGGGGGATTCTTCTCTCCCCCTCCACTAGAACTAATGTTGACAACCTTTTTAACTGGGTGGGTCGTTAGAGAATTGCTCCTAGATGTAGTATTCTTGGGAGTAACAACTAGAGATTGAGCACTTCTTTCACTGGGACCTTTTCCCCTTTACTTATAAAAATCATTAATGATAAGTAATGTTTCTATATCGCCAGCATCATGTACAAGAGTGCTTTGGTTGTTACCTTCTTCTTCTTCGTTCAATATAGTTTGAATGAAAGATTTACTGAAACCCACTGAAAGCATATGTCCCACAAAGACTTTTTTCGGATCAAAAACTTTGATCTTTTCAGCATACTTTAAATTCACATTGTTGAAATGATTTGCGAATTCGTCAATTTTATTTATATTTCTGAACATGACTCTCCAATCTGCCATGATAGGGGAATAAATTGTTTTTTCCTTTTTCATGGAAAAAATGTAGCCAGAAGTTATGTTGTCTTGCCACCTCTATAATAAATAGTTTTTCTAATACATGATACGGGAGAAAAGAAGGATTCTCTTTCGAGCAAAATATCCTTATGAAACTGTGATTCTCCATTTGTTCTATTGTTCCTTTTTTCTCTAAACATATGGAAGCTTGGTCAGATATCCTTGAAGTGTTTTCACCCAACAACAGTCTTTGGAAGATTGAAATAAAACTATTATAAACTTCATAGAAAAACAAAGGGGTCTTATGTCTCCATAGTACCTGATACCAAAAGGTAATTGGATATGTTTTGCAATTCACCCTCTTACTTATGGTTAATTTTGGTAATTGACAACAATGCACAATATAAAATATCAGATAAGAGGCCATAAAGAATTTTCTTTCCTTTTTATAGTGTGATAATTGGGACGAGATTTTGATAGAAATCAATTTCCCCAATAAAAAATGGTTTGTTCTTGCACTATAAAATACATAATATATAAAATCATGCGAGAGATAGAAGCAATTATTTCCTGACCCTTCAACCTGGAAAATAGATATCTAATTTATTGATAAGGGTTTTTAAAGGACTCAACCTAGATTATGGTTATGTCTGTTGGGATAGATGCATTATTCTCCAAATATTAGGCAGGAGGTCAAGCCCATTTTTATGTTTCTTCAAGAATTCTCTGCAATATTCACCTTTGAAAGTAAGAGTCAACTCTGGCATCTTTAATATCTTGTGAAAAACTTGAGGTTAAAGAGAAATCAAAGAATGATCCTGGAGTTGTATAATCCTTTGACTTGGCACGTACTTGTCCACACACCATGAAACGAGTTCTTTACAATAAAAAACCTCAGGAACACACCTAGCACGAGTGATTCCAGATTCCCAAATTACATTTTTTTTTGCAGAAGGAGAGGAATAATATGAATATTTTCATGACCATTGGAAGTTCTGGTCTTCACGACCAAATATATTCAGAGTGTCACCGAAATTTTTTTGTCTAGATGATGCTTCCATAGGTTGACGAGACTATTTATTCAGCTGGATAGTAACCTCAAATAAATATTTTCGAAGAGATAATGATAATTTAATCCCTTGGAAAATGAAGTTTTAATGAAATTTAATGAGTAATTCCTCGAGCCTTTCACCATTAACGACGATCTTTTCGGAGCCTACACAATAGTTGTTAGCATTAAACAACACTTAATGTGTACTGGGAAAAAGCAACAAAATGGCGGGGATGGATGAGAGAGAGTTTGAATATGAATCTTTTCATGAACCCGCGAACCCGAGGTTATGGATGATAAAAGAATATAGTAAGTGTAGAAAGGTGGTCAGTCGGACTTGCATGAAAAAGGAATACAATACTTTAGAGCTCAGCACCCACGACAAATCTAATGGTCAAAATGTAGATCACAGAATCTGGGGTGCAAAGTGATGGTCACAGAACTTGGAGGATGAAGTCTTGAACCCGCGAACCCGCACAACTGAAAATGGATAAGTGTAGTAGCATGATTATGACATGAGCAAGTGGATGGAGATGAAGGTCCTCCAACCCGTGAACCCACCAATCATTGAAATATGACTAAGTATAGTAACCAGAAAGGGAGAGAAGAAAAGATAAAAGAAAAAGGTAAATAAGGGGAGGTGTAGAAGAGGGAAAAGAAACGGAAAAAAGAAGAAGTCGAGAAGATAGAATGGGGAAGGAAAACCAGGAAAAATGCAATGTTCTCAACAACTGGCTCCAACTATGGGATGATAACCCCCTCTGGGTTGTCAAGAATCCAAAATATTCATGACCATATGCTTCCATCCATTGGGATATGGAGTCAAAAGATAAGGATATACAAACTAAGTAAATGAAAAAAAATATGTACAAAGAAATGAGAAAATTTTAGGCGAAGAAACATTTCAAATGTTTCCCACTAACAAGAAGCATTAACATTTTACCCTTCATATATTTGAGCATATAAGCATTAAAACCCAAGATCTTTTCAATGATATATGGTCCAACCCAAAGTGCTTCAAATTTTGTGTGCATCGATGGTTTCTCCTTAGGTTTGTTCCAGAGTAACACTAGTTCTTCTTTTTGAAAATTCTTTACGGTTGCATTCTGATCAAAATATTTTTTGATACTACGCTATCTCTAAGAAGTTCTATTCAAGGATTTACTTCGTTCTTCCTCCAATTTCAATAATTGGTTCACTCTTTTTTGCACAGGTGAACTATCTTCTACATCCTTTGTATTAACTACAAAAGTCAAGGAATTTAGCTCAAGGCTAATTGGAATTTTTGCTTCTTTCCCAAAAACCAATGTGTACAGAGACATCTCAGTGCTCTCTTTCAGAGTCATTCTTCTCACCCATAACGAATCAGTCAACTTCAAATGCCAATTCCTTTGGTTATTATCAATAACTTTCTTCAATATCTGAATGAGTGTCTTATTAGTGGATTCTGCAAGACCATTCCCTTATGGATAATAATTTTATGACTGCCCCATAACAATCCCATATTCTCCAAAAAAATCTGTAAATTTTGATCCAATGAAAATCGAGCCATTGTCAATAACGAATTTTTCTGGGACACCGAACCTTGACAGATTATTATCTTTGAGAAAATTAATCAACTCTTCATAATCAACTCTTTTTAATGCTACTTCTTTCAGCCACTTTGTAAAATAATCTATAGCGGTGAGGATATATGCACGTCCTTTGCCTGAATTTGGATTTATTGGTCCAACAACATTGATTCCCCATTGGGAAAATGGTTTTTCTATAGATATATGTTGTAATGGAATTGCATATTTTTTTATTTTCCCTAAAAATTATTGACAAGATACACACTTCCTTATGGTAGCATATGATTCTTTGAAAACTCATGGCCAATAAAACACAACTATTATTATTTTGTGTGCGGTGGTAGTAGGCGCAAAATGTCCACCACATATACCTTCATGGAATTCTTTCATCAATTCTTGAGCTTTCTTTTCATCAACACATCTCAACAATATGCCATCATAGTTCCTCCTGAACAATATATCAACAATCAACACATTTTGACTTGACTTCATATTCAATGTTATTCACTCTTTAGGGTTCATGGTGACTAGAAATTGTCTAGACCTCAAGTAGAATACAATATTTTTATACCATTCTCAAACTATTATGGGTTCTCCTACTGAGATTGAAATTACTCCATCCAAAGAATCACTATTTGCAATGAGCTTACATAAACCTTGTCCTTTAACTGATTTTAAAGGTTTAATTTCAATATCATATTCTTGAATCTTTGCTAGCAAGTTTTCCCATTTTCCTTCTCTCAATTGTTGATGTTATGAACATAAATATACATAAATAGATATTCATAACATAATAATTAATTAATAAATAATAATTATTAATAATGAAATGACATGTCTCAAAGGACATGACTATTGATTAAGGGCACCCCTGTGTGGGTATATAAACTAGCCCTCATTCTCAATTGTAATCATATCTTATCTCATCTTATCTATTCATATTTTATATATTATTCCTACATGGATTATTATGTTATATTCCAAGTATTTTGGATAATTCTTGTGAGTGAACTTTGTTCGTCTCATTTGGTATCAGAGGTTCGTGTTTCTGATCCTGGCCTTTGGCCAGTCTCTTTATCAAACCTTGTCTGAACCGGATTTTGGCTAACTATACTTCATTCAGAGTTTCTCTGATTTTTTCTGGGTCCTCTTTGGGCCAACAACACTCCATTCAGAGTTTCTCTGATTTTTCTGGGTCCTTGACTACAACAAGCTTTTGGCCATTAAAATTTTAGAAGTTTCAGTGTTAAAAAAAACAAAAAAAGTCTGGCCATTAGCCATTTTAAATTCCAAAATCATTGTTGAAGAAATAAATTTTCCGTTGCAAGTTGAAGAAGATTATGAAATTGAAAAAAAAAACTATATATAAATATATCAAGTTTACTGAAGAAATATTACAATCAAGAAAAAAGTATCGCGTTGTACAATTGAATAATTGATCAATTGAAAGGTTGTAAGATTACAAGGATGCACAATTGAATAATTAATTGATAGACCGACTTATCAGGATTACTATACCGTACAAAATTGCAGTGGGTTCATAATTAATTACAACTATGGAATTGCAATTTTTATTAATTTGAGAAATTATCGTCTGTATAGCCAACAGTTGATCCATCCGTACATTTTCGTTGCCACACCCGTCGTACACTGCCGCCACCACACCCGTCATACACTGTTGTCACCACAGTCGATGTACATTGCTGCCATATGTCGTACAATCTTTGTTAGTACCCTGTTTTTCATCATGCATATGATTCGTACTCGTCGTACATGTAGTCTCCCAATCGTCCATACACATTGTACTATCACACAATTATACTAACTGTCGAATTAGGCATTTCTGTCACCAATCCAGTCGTCTATATTCTCGTCCAGTGCACAACCAACAGAGCGTACGGTCTTAACTCACTTGTTTGCACTGTTCGTTCCTATCCGTACATCTTAAATTTTCACATGCATGTCCGTACGGTCACATCTCATCACGAATTCCCTTCCTTGATTTGTGAGAAAGTGTTAAATCACGAAGGTTTAACAATATTTGGAAAATTCAAGGGGAGATTACATTATTATATTCCAAGCTCATAAAAAGGCAATTAATTGGAATAATTAAAGGTAGAAGGAACCTTATATAATATTTTTTAAAGAAAAATTATTATTTATTGTTTGCATAATTTTAAAAAAGAAAAATTCAATTAAAAGGGATTATCTGTATATACAAGTCAAAGAAATATAAAAGAAATAATAAATAAGGAGATACAAAGGAAATAGAGATTATATATATATATATATATATATATATATATATATATATATATATATTATTTGAGATAAAAAGTCATTTCATATATATATTATAGGCCAAGAAAAGTAAAAGGTAATGATATTGATTAAAAAGTATCAATAAAAGGGATTAATTATAAAATAAAGGTGAAGTATAAGGAAAATGAATTTTTCTAAAAAGGATTGAAGAAACATTTAAAAATCATTTATTGTGAAATAATATCAAGATAATTCAAAAATACAATCACAAATATTGGAAGGAGGACTAGGACATTATAAAGCAAGCAATAAAAAATTACAGTTTGAAATTGAGAAGGAAAAATATTTTAATGGGTTAACACAGAAAGATAATCGTTACTTCAAAGAGCGGATTCAGGAACTCATTGCACAAAATGAAGAACTAAAGACCAAAAGACAAAAAATGGACCAAGATTTACTAGAACGAGATGAAGAAATATTACGATTAAAAAATCATAATCAAAATTTACTAGTTAAAATCAGAAAGTCAAAAGACAAGAAGCAAGGGAATACAAATTTAGAACAAGAAAATCAAGGTCTCAAGGAGAAATCAATTGAAAAGGAGGAAGAAATATCATGCCGAAAGAACCTTAACCAGAAGTTACTTGAACAAATTAAAATCTTAAAGGATGAAAGAAAGGAGAATCTAGAATTAGAAAAAGACAAAAAGTCAAAAAAATAAGGAAGAAATTTTACGATTAAGACGATATAATCAAGATCTATTAACTCAGATTAAAAAGTTGAAGCATGATAAGAAGACTATACAAGAAAAACTAGATCGCAAAACATCATTGGTTGATAAGGAAACGATGACAGACCCAATCAACCTTACAACTCAAAAGGAGGTGAATCAAATTGATCTAAAGAAGTTTTCAAATATCGAGGTACAAACAAGCCAGGGATATCAAGAAGACTCAATTCCAAAATTTAATCAAGAAAAAGATGCAATTATAAGAAGTAAATATCAAGTTGCAAGGATGCCTTATCGACATCCTAATTACAAAAGTCGATACTTCAGCCAATCAATGTATCAGCAAAAACAAATAACCACTATATCAAAGAATATTACTTCCACTACAAGTGAGGGTCAAAATAGAAACAATCATGGGAGTAGAAATGTATCAAGTTCTTTCCAATAACCCTATAAAAACCCAAATCCGCAAAAGATCGAATTAGGATGGGCAGACTCCTTTACAATTCGACAGTTCTGCTCAGCGCTTAGAAGATCCTATCGTCTCAGGTCCTCAATGATTACTAACTCAATAATGAAGAAGCATGAGACAATAATTACAAGCTAGAGCAAGAGATAAGTCTTCCATAAAGTATGCTTTGAGGACAAAGCATTTTTAAGGGGACGGCAATGTTATGAACATAAATATACATAAATAGATATTCATAACATAATAATTAATTAATAAATAATTATTATTAATAATGAAAGGACATGTCTCAAAGGACATGACTATTGATTAAGGGCACCCATGCATGGGTATATAAACGATCCCTCATTCTCAATTGTAATCATATATTATCTCATCTTATCTATTCATATTTTATATATTATTCCTACATGGATTATTATGTTATATTCCAAGTATTTTGGATAATTCTTGTGTGAGCGAACTTTGTTCGTCTCAGATGATTTAAAAGCATCTTCACAGGAGAGGATGGAACATACACAATGACATGAGAATTTAGAATGTAAGTCTGAAAGTGCACCACCGCTACAAGAGATAGGGCTTGCTTCTCCAATTCTAAATATCTCAATTCATAATCATGAAGGGTCTTGCTCATAAAACTAATTGGAAATTCTTCACCCTTGGCATTCCTCCGAGTTAGAATAGACGCAACAATCATTTATGTAGAGAACAAATAAATGATGAAGTCTCTTTGAAAATCTGGGCTAATGAGGACTAGAGTTGTAGTGATTTCCCTTTTTATAGTATTAAAAGCTTCTTGTGTATCTTTGCTCCATTCAAACCTTTGGTCTTTTTCAACAATAAATTGATCAGCTTCACAATACTTGCATAGTCAATGACAAATCTTCATACAAAGTTGATATTTCCAAAAAATGATTGAACTCCCTTCTTAGATGATGGGGGGTTGAGTTCATTTATAGCTTTAACTCTCGTTGGATCGATATGTATTCCTTCCTTGCACACAATATGACCCAATAGTTTGCCTTGAGTTACAACAAATAAACATTTCTTTGGATTTAAAGAAACACCATATAACCTACACCTGTCAAAAACTTTCCTCATGTGATGAATGTGATCGCTCCTTATTTTTTAGTGTATTGTTAAGTC
This sequence comes from Picea mariana, assembly GCA_032191745.1. NCBI lineage: Eukaryota > Viridiplantae > Streptophyta > Pinopsida > Pinales > Pinaceae > Picea > Picea mariana. The sequence goes on along the minus strand of JASDQU010949074.1, from coordinate 41,423 downwards.
ATATTGATAATGCACCATGAATTTTCCTATCAATCCCTCAAAATCATGATCCATAACCCTATGAAATGTAGCTCCTGCATTTTTTAAACCAAAGGGAATCCGAGCATATGCATATGTCTCCCAAGGTGTTATGAAAGTTGTTTTTTCTCTGTCTTCTTCAGCAACCAAGACTTGATTATACCTAGAAAAACCATCTAACATGGGCATGCATGATAATCCCTTGACTTGTTGGAGAATAAAATCCATGTTAGATAAAGGATAATTATCCTTTACGCTTGATTTGTTAAGATCCCTGAAATCTACACACATCTGAATATCCCCAGTCTTTTTTCTCACTATCACGGGGTTTGAAAGCCAATCAAAATGTCTAATGGGGTATATTATTCCATCCTTCTTTAATTTTTCCAATTCAACCTTTACTAGTGGTTTTAATTTGGGGTTCATTATCCTTATCTTCTGCTTGACAGGATTTGCCCTTTCTCTCAAGGGAATAATGTGTTGAAATATTATTTTATCATATGCCTTCAAATCATCATAACTCCATGCGAACACATCAATATATTCTTTAAATAATGTGACATATTGATCAACTTCGTCAATTCTACAATCAACTCCCAAATTGACGTATTTTTGGGAACTATCAGTTCCAATATTAAATTTTCATGTTTCTTGGACTTTTCGGAGCGATGCTTCTTCCAAGAGATTTTTAGCATGATCGTCTCTTGTAAAAAGAGACTCGGATTGAATATAATTCTCAGGACAATAGTTATGTGATTATCCTTACCTTCATTATCATTCGTCAAAAAAAAATCCAATTTTTCATCGTTCTCAAATACTTGTAAATACTCCTGATTATCAGGTACAGAAGGTCGGAATATTCTTTTTACTTGAAAATATGTTTTGCTCTGAACATCATCCAGGTTTGATAGTGAGGCTACGAAAGTTAATGAATCTTCCTTCTGATATTTGTCCCTTGGGATGAAAGAAATGTTGAAAGAGTTGAAGGCTTCCATCAATTCATCTCTTTTGAAATATAATTTGAGTCTTTACTTTTTAATATTATATATTTGGGTAACTTGATTTATTACCAACTCGGAGTCTCATGTCACAATTAGATATTCTATATTCATTTCTTGTGCGAGAATCATTCCTTGAATCAAACCTTCGCATTCTGCCTCATTATTGGTGCACACAAATTCAAGTTTGATAGCATGTGGATGCACAATATTTCCTGGGTTTATAAGGATAATTCCAACTCCACTCCCGTAACTTGAGCAAGCTCCATCAAATGGAATCTTCCAATAACCTTCAAACTTATGCTTTTGATTCTCCATAACTTCAATGTGCTTCATGTTTAGGATAGCATAGTTTATGATCCCAACATCTAGATAATCTTCCATTAGTTCATTATCCTTCTTTTTGAAGGAAAAGGGTCTCTTGGGTTCATGAGGGACCTTAATCGTTGCTCCTTATTTATCTGGCAGCTTCCATCATTCATTATGTATCCCCTAATCATAGACGACCAATCTCTTCCTAAGAAAACTCCATATGCAGGAGGAAGGTCTACCACAACAATATTGAAAATTGTAATAATATGGGGAGCCGTCGTGATCCAAGCATAAAAATATTTGATTTCACCATAAGTTGGCACTTGTCTGGAATCAATTGCATATATACTTTCACCAATTTCATAATATTTGGTGATCTCATGCCCAATGCCTCCATGACCGCCAGTGGCATAATATTATTGGTCGCACCAATGTCAACTAAAAAATTATGAAGTGCAACATCATTATTTTCAATTGAAATATAAAAAGGTGGGATTTTACCTCTCAACTTGACGCTTGATATGTTTTGGCTTTGTTTTGGACTTATAACAACAACCTCCATTCTTCCAAATGGATCATCCAACAATCTCAAAATATTTTCCCTTTGTTGAGGGATCTTTACCACTTATGTAAAAGGAAGATTTATCTTAGCTTACTCAAGTCCTCTACAACATTGTATTTCATCTGGGGAGAGTTTGACACCATGTGTTGCTTCTTGCTTCCAACGCTATATGTCACATTTTCATTTACCTCTTTCTCATTCACCTTTTCTTTATATTTTTCTTTACTTCTTTCCTTTTCCTTTTCAGAATCATTTTTATTTTTGGATTTATTTAGAAACGCTCGTGTCTGGGCAACATTATCTTGTGTGTGAGGGTCATTGTCTCCTTATTCAAATATATACATGGACGTCTCACATACATCCAACTGTACAGTTTCAGAACTTTCATCAGGTAAATAATCAATTCCTTGCTCAACCATTTTCTCTTCATATTTATCATCCAACACAGTTGCATTTGGGATTGGTTGCCTGGGAACCCTTTGTCTTTGTTGATTATCAGTGTTTTCAAACCTCACTCTGTTTTCTTGGGGATGGTTCCTTCTTTGCTCTTGGACCGACATTCTCAAATTTGCTACATAATTATCACCCATTCTTAATCTGGTTTTCTCATTTTGCATTTTCCTAATGGTTCTATTCATTTATGCAATCTCAATTCTTTTCTTAGTTTATTGTGCCGCAACAGGGTCTACCTTCACATCTTGTATGGTTCCCTTAAAAAATCCTCCTCTAATGGTTTGATTTTGGATCGGTCATGGCTTCTTCTCTTCATTCTTTCTTGAACTAGAGGCTCCTTGATCATCAATATTTAGGCCTCTCAGATACTTCTATACTTTTCCAAGGACAATATCGAGGTCAACACCCATCTCAATCATAATCTTTTCCATCTCAGTGGCCTTAATAATTGCTTCCTCCAAGGTATTCATCTGGGATGTTCTGATGGCATATTTTACATTTGGGGGCATCGCATTCTTATAACAACCAAGTATCACCAAGTCATTAGGTCTTTTATCTTATGGAATCTTACTCAGAGTTTTTTTGAACCTAAGGTTAAAATCTTGTATTATTTCATTCTTCCTCAAACCAATCTACGTGAAATTAGTGAGAAGGGTATGATATGCAACTGGGGGAGAAAACATAGTTAGGAACATAGCTTTGAGGTCGTTAAATGAACCAATTGACCTAGTGGGTAACGTCGTATACCATTCGTAGGATCGTCCTGATAAGGTTTGAAGAAATAACCTTACCATCACATCGTCATATTCAACACAATGAAAATAAAAACATCAAGAAATAGATTAAGGTGTCTTTTGGCATCAATTGTTCCATCTCCGAAAAATTATTTCAAAGTACCCTTAGTGAGAACGGGGAGGTCATGTTTCTCACGTCGAATATTTAAGGAGGAGTCTCTTAATCTTCTTCGGTTTCCAAATATTGGGTCTTCTAGATTTCTTCCACCACCTCCTTGTAATTCTTAATGAGGCTCTCTTCGTGGTTGTTCATTTCTTCCTACTATGTTCAGAGATATTTCAGGAATATGTCTAACACTTCTTAGAATACAGAGTTGCTTTCTTTTACTTCTAGTAATCGGTCCCTTGTATTCGTCCAGCTTCAATTCCTACCTTGCTCTTATGCTCTTTAATCTTGTCTTTTGTTTCTTCGGTCTTGTCACTCATCTCTCCTCTATCTATGGAGGATTTATCTTTCTTCTTCTTGGACCAATGTCTGCCAAGATCTTTTCAATCCTTGCCTGGTAACGACTGTCATTATTACCAAATTATATAGTTGATGCAAGATGCTTTGTTGATTATTCAATCTAATTTATAGGTGGGGATGATCAGCCTAGGGCAAAATCATGTATCTTTCAAAATATGTTAAACAAGATTTCAAATTTTCAGTTGATCCCCAGTATGGTCACCAAAAATGTTGACGCTTGAATCTGTTAGGACCGAAATGACAACCTCACGGGGATACAAATCCCCCTGCATTTTTATAGAGGTGGCACTCCTCTCTGTTTCAAGATATTCTTGGAACTCTAGATTTTCAAAATAATATAGGACTTTGAGAAAAAAAAATCGTGATATTCAAAGAAATATAAAGGTTGCAGAAAAAAAAAAATGTTTTGTTTTTAAACAGAGTTCCTGAGAGATGACCAAGAACCTCACACATCACATATTAGAAAAAGATAAGCAAAATTTCCTCGCATCCATCATAGTTAAACTAAATATTTTTTATCACATAAAAATAAAAGGAAATGGTCTGCATGCATAAGAGAAATTTAATAGAGTAAACACATGTGGAGCTCAATTAAAGAAAATTATAGATCAATCTCAAATATTTTATACTCAAAACTCAGAGTTATAAAACACCCACAAAACTGATCCTGAAATAGTTATCTTGGTATTTCTGAGAAATATAAAGTCTGTTACAAATATTTGAAATTTAAATGTGTTTATCCTTAGGACTAGGATTGGGGATTCTGCGGACCATAAAGAAAATATAAACAAGAAGTAAGTTGTGGAGAGAATATGGTGGACGATGACAAAGTAGCAAGACCTGGAAAGAAGACAGTAAGGTGTTATAAAGAAAATATAATTTTGTTGAGCCAGATTTTTCGGTTGTTCCGTTGCAGGAAATATTTTCTCAATATCTACTTCTAGTTCCATATCCTCCAAAGAAAATCTTTGGATGTCATTTTCTATAAGATTATCTTCTTCCTATTGCACTAAATTTTTCCTCTTCTTTCTCACGAGGAGCTTGTGTAAACTCTCAATTTTCCCAAGGGGAGGATTCTTCTCTCCCCCTCCACTGGAAAAACTACTGTTGACAACCTTTTTAACTGGGTGGGTCGTTGGAACATTGCTCCTAGATGTAGTATTCTTGGGAGTAACAATTGGAGATTGAGCACTTCTTTCACTAGGACCTTTTCCCCTTTGCTTATAAAAATCATCACTGCTAAGTAATGTTTCTATATCGTCAACATCGTGTACATGAGTGATTTGGTTGTTACCTTCTTCTTCTTCATTCAATATAGTCTGAATGAAAGAGTTACTGAAACCCACTAAAATCATATGTCCCACAAAGATTTAGCTCATATCAAAACCTTTGATCTTTTCAACATACTTTAAATTCACATTGTTGAAATGATTTACAAATTCATCAATTTTATTTATATTTCTGATCATGAACTCTCCAATCTTCCATGGCAGAGGAATAAATTGATTTTTTTTTTTTCATGGAAAAAATGTAGCCAGAAGTTATATTGCCTTGCCACATCTGTAATAAATAGTTTTTCATATACATGATACGGGAGAAAATGATTCTTTTTCGAGCAAAATATCCTTATGACATTGTAATTCTCCATTTGTTCTATTCTTCCTTTTTTCTCTAAAAATATGATAGCTTGGTCAGATATCCTTGAAATGTTTTCGCCCAAAAACAACCTTTTGAAGACTGAAACAAAATTATTATAATTTTCATAGAAAAACAGAGGAGTCTTATGTCTCCATAGTTCCTGATACCAAAATGTAACTAGATATGTTTCGCAATTCACCCTCTTATTGTTAATGTTTTATGCCATTATTATAGTTCTTTGCATTTCAATAGATAAGAGCAACATAAGAACAAGATCACTGAGAAATACACATTCACAAGAGACATAGCATTTATCCTGGGAAACCCTCTAGGGGAAGAAAACCCAGCAAAAACTTCCTTATCATAAATTGCCAATACAATGTCAAGAGATAACTCAAACCAATACAGAAAGTCCTCTCCAAAAGATACGCCACTCTTCTCCCTCTCTCCAACTGGTAAGTCGCAACTTGCCTCTTAGAAATGAGTAAGTGTGTTCTATGTCAAAGTGAGGGGCTAGCCTCTCTATATATACAAGTCTGGCACGTGTGAAGTGTCTTCACTGGCAGGGCCAACTTCTCACTCTGGGTGGGTAAACCCACCTTTATTATATTTCTGGGTCTCAATAATAACTGTTGGAGCCGACTTCTTATTTTTCCTATTACAATTGTCTATTGACCAATCCGCAAAAGGGGATTTGGTCCTAATACAATAACCGACATGATCAATCCACAATGGGGATTGATCCTATGAATAATATAACAATAATAAGAAGAATACTCTTTGTAGTTACATTATTTCAACACTCCCCCTTAACAAGAAGGATATTCTTCAACAGCATCAGGCGAGAGAGGTCTGCATCATCAGTGGCATCAAGAGGACAGTATCGTCAATATCATCTTGGAACATTGGTTGGCATATCTATGAGTCATCAGAATTTTTCTTCATCGGCAGCATTGTCATTCTCGAAAGAATGCCATCATCATCTGCATCAATATGTATTAGTAAAAAAATGATACCTCATCACAGCATTAGGCTGGCACATCACAGTACTACACTGGCTCAATGTCCTAGCTGATAAGCTGGTAGCTCAGTGTCAGTCACATCTTTCTTAACGTCTAACAACTAGGTCAGAAGCAAGGTATACATCATCTTGCTTTACGTCTAACAACTAGGTCAGAAGCAAGGAACACATCATCATCTTGCTTTACGTCTAACAACGAGGTCAGAAGAAAGGAATCATCTTGCTTTACGTCTAACAACTAGGTCAGAAGCAAGGAACACATCATCATCTTTATTTACGTCTAACAGCGAGGTCAGAAGCAAGGAATCATCTTGCTTTATGTATAACAGCGAGGTCAGAAGCAAAGAATCACACATCATCTTGCTTTACGTCTAACAGTGAGGTCAGAAGCAAGGAATCACACATCATCTTGCTTTACATCTAACAGCGAGGTCAGAAGCAAGGAATCATCTTGCTTTATGTCTAACAGCGAGGTTAGAAGAAAGGAATCACACACTCCCCCTTTCATGGAGGGTCATTTTGGACTATACCAAGCTTATCTCGAAAGTGTTCAAACTTTACACGAGATAGAGGTTTGGTCAACACATCAGCAACCTGTTCATCCGTGCTGACATATAGGAGCTTCAAGGCTCCTCTCTGCACCATGTCACGGATGTAATGATAGCGAATCTCTATGTGCTTCGACCTGTCATGGAATACAGGATTCTCTGTCATTTTTATGCAGCTCTGGTTGTTACATAGGATCATGGTTGCTTCCATTTC